>PVLA01005669.1:0-128327 GCA_004027455.1 Hydrochoerus hydrochaeris
AGCTGAGCTGGGTTGAGCAGGACTAGCAGGGCTGAGCAGGGTTGAGTAGGGCTGAGCTGGGCTGAGCTGAGCTGGACAAGCAGAGCTGAGCCGGGCTGAGCTGGACTAGCTGGGCTGAGCTGGGCTGAGCTGAGAAGAACCAAGCAGTGTTGACCTAGGGAAGATCTGGGCTGACCAGGGTTGAGGTGGGCTGGGCTGAGCTCACTGTGCAGGAGCAATCAGGGCTAAACTAAACTTGTCTGCACTAGACTGTACTGGTCAGAGCTGGGCTAGGCTGTTCTGGATTGAGTTAGGTTAACCTGATCTGAGCCCTGCTAGCACATGAAGAGTGAAGAGAGCTGAGCTGTAAAGAACTGAGCTGAACTGGGCTGGATTAACTGGGCTATACTGGGTGTCCTGGCAGAACAAGGTTGACCTAAACTGGGCTGAACTGGGCTATGCAGATGTCTGAGTAGAACAGGTTGTAGCTGGACCACTCTGGGTAGTGGAACCATCTGGCAAAGCTGGGCTGGCCTGTTCTGGTCTTTGTTTGCTGGACCAGACTGGACCACTGTGAAGCTGGACAGATGTCCAGGTCCAGGCTTGCCTGGGTAGAGCTGAGCTATTGACAAAAGGGCTGAGCTCCATGCTGGGGGTGGGGAGCCACTGCACCCAGCTGACAGTTCCTCCATGGATGTGTCATGGCCATGGAGCCCATTGGGCCTCTGTGACACTGTTCTCCCTTTGCTCATTGCCCTGATGTATTATCCCAAATGCCAGTGGGCAGTGTGCCCTGAGTGCCCAGTCCTATCCTGCAGGAGCACTGCCTTGGGCTTGAGCTCTGGTCCTGGGACCTGTGAAAGTGTCATAGTGTAGTGCGTGATGGCTCTGGGTCCTGCAGAGCATGCGTGAAGTGCAACACTGATGGAGCGGCCTCCCCACCCAACCCCTGAAGACTGAGCTTTTACCCTAGGCTGCTCTTAGCTTCTGCCTGGACACTGGGCTGCCCAGAGGCCTAGCAGGATTTGCTCAGTCTGGCTCTCCATTCATGCAAAGTCCCTATTGGGACATCTGACAGGGTTATATGTGAAGACTGCCCAAGTGCTGTGTTGACAGGTGGGATATCAAGGACAAGATGGCCAGCTCCACTCCCAGGCCATGGCTCCTATGTGACCAGAGCAATTGCCAGTCAACTATGTTCCTCCACCATAAGGGGTGGCAACATGGTCCTGATTTCTGTGGGGGAGGGGAAGGGCAGCAGAGCCCCATCTCACAGTGTGTCCCATGTTCCAGAGACCTTGACCTCTCCTCACATCTTCCCATTGAGCCTCCCACGGGACAAGTCTGAAGAAACAGTGATCATTGGCTGCCTAATCAAGAATTTCTTCCCCGCGGGACCTGTGAATGTGACCTGGAACAAGAATGGGAAAACCGTGAACTTCCCACCTGCCCTGGCTGTGGGGGGCAGCCTATACACCATGAGCAGCCAGCTGAGCCTGACAGCCGATGAGTGCCCAGAAAATGAAAAAGCCACTTGCTCCGTAGAGCATGCTACAAGTGAACCTAAAGCCGTGGATGTGCCCTGTTCAGGTCAGAGAGCGAGCTGGGGTGGGCCATCCCTCCTGCACCTGTGTCCCCAATGGGGAACCAGGAGCCACAAGAGTAGATACTGCCTGGGTCAGCCCCAGGAGTGACCACACAGAAGCCTGGGGTGGAGGGAGGTGGGGGTTCAAGGCTTAGGGATGGGCAGAAAAGGGCATGGAACTGCCAGGGCCTCACTAACTAGCACCAATTCCAACTGCAGTAGAACCAGCAACATGCCCACCATGCCAGCCCAGCCTGTCACTGCAGCGGCCAGCCCTCGAGGACCTGCTTCTGGGCTCTGATGCCAGCCTCACATGCACATTGAGTGGTCTGAAGACCAACAAGCCAGCCTCCTTTTCCTGGACGCCTGCAAGTGGGAAGAAAGCCATTGTCAAGCCTGCTGAGCGCGACTCCTGTGGCTGCTACCGCATATCCAGTGTCCTGCCTGGATGTGCTGAACCTTGGAACCGTGGGGAGATCTTCACCTGCACAGTCACCCACCCTGACTTCAAGGACTCCATGACTGCCACCATCCAAAAACCCTCAGGTGGGCCCCGCCCCCACTCCTTCTCCCTCACCATTTTACGAAAGGAAATTGAGGCCAGTTCAGGGGCCAGGGCCCAATGGGATGCTCTTTGCTCCCCACTAGGTCCCTGATCCAACTCTCTGCCCCACAGAGAACATCTTCCGGCCTCAGGTCCATCTGCTGCCGCCGCCGTCGGAGGAGCTGGCACTGAATGAGCTGGTGTCCCTGACATGTCTGGTGCGGGGCTTCAGCCCTAAGGAGGTGCTGGTGCGCTGGCTGCATGGGAACCAGGAGCTGCCCCGAAACAGCTACCTGGTGTGGGACCCGCTGAAGGAGCCCGATGAGGGCGCCACCACCTATGCTGTGACCAGTGTGCTGCGAGTGACAGCCGCATCCTGGAAGCAGGGGGACAACTTCTCCTGCATGGTGGGCCATGAGTCTCTGCCCCTGTCCTTCACCCAGAAGACCATCGACCACCAGTCGGGTAAACCCACCCATGTCAACGTGTCTGTGATCATGTCAGAGGCAGACGGCACCTGCTACTGAGCCACCTGCCAACCCTGCCCCTTCAATAAACACCATGCTCACCCAAAGCAGCCCACACTTCCATCTGGCACCTGTCTGCCTGTCCATCCATCCTCTGGGTCCGCACCACAGAGAGAGGGGCCAGGCTGGGAGAAAGAGCAACCCCTACCACAGTGATTGGGGCCTTGGGCTCCAATGTGTTTGGTGTGTGTGTGTGCCTGAGAGTGTGTGTGTGCCATGGCCTTTTGTGTGTGCCTACAGATGTGTGCATGTGTATGTGCTATGCACCTTTGTGCCTCTGTCTGTGAGTCTGTATGCATGCCTATGTGTACATGTGAGAGTCTATGTATGTGGTTGCACGTGTGAATCTGTATGTGGGAATGTGTATGTGGGTGCACATTCCTGTGAGTGTGCAGTGCACGAGAGCTAAGGCCCAGCCTTGTGCCAAATCAGAGGCTGGCAGTCTCTGAGGTGAGCACAACCCACAGGGGCCCCATGGGAAGCCATGGGAAGTAGCAGATGTTAAAGCAGTGTGTTTGTCCTAGATTTCCATGGTTTGGGCCAGGGTGACCAAGAAAGGGCAGATAGGTGACCAGATGAGCTTGTGCCATCTGCAGTGGGTTGGGGGAAGGAATGAGGGAATGAGAGGTGATTCTAGGAATACCTGTCCCCCAGGAGAAGACACCTCCACCTCCCTGGATCAGCTCTGGGCATCAATACCCAGCAGCATGGACAGCCACTGCAGTAGGGGCATGTACCACCCCATGCCACACTGCTCATTGCCTGCATGAGGGCGCACATGTGCACACAGGCACATATGCACATTCACACACTCAAACATGTCTGAGCTCTGCAGGTACAGGAAGTGCACAGCCCACACCCAACTCCAGGAAGGCAGGGGAGTTCCCTCCCAACCCCAGGGTTTCTCAGGCCCAGCCTTGCTATGCCCAGCCTCCCTGTGTACCCAAATATCCCTTCCAGGCACCCCCTGCTCCTAGGACTCAAGTTGCCCATACCCACCAGAGCCCAAGTATGACCTAAACCACTGACAGGGCAAGGGTAGGTGAGGAGAGGTCTGGAGTAGGCCAGGGAGACTGTTCCCACATGGACCTCTGTGCCTCTGGCTCTGCTAGGCCCCAAGAGCATAAGGAGAGCAGTCCACAAACCCTGGGGGAATACCTGGCACCCAGATGCCACAAGGGGGCAGCGGGGTCCCTGATCTTGCCTCTGGGCCTTTCCAGAGAACTTGACTTCTAGCAGGTTCTCTCTGTTCTCAGGCCAAAGTGGAGGAGAGGCCCACACTCACCCTTGACACTGTCGAGTCCCATGATCAGAGGTCAATAGGGAACGCAAAAGGCCAATTGGAGAAATGTTGCCAAAGAAGTGGTCTCATCACCTCATGGCACTCAGGAGATATTTTTCTCTAGATAGAGAAAGGAGGAGGAATCAAGAGGTGGAAGGCTGAATCAAGAGATGGAAAGCAGGGCTGATAGGAAGATGGATAATAGCACATAAGATGAATGAAAGGGTAGGTGGACAGATGGGTGGGTAGGTAGGTGAAAGATGGATGAATAGATGAATGGTTGGATGGATGGATGGAAGGATGGATGGATGGAAGGGTGGATGAATGGATAAATGGTTGGATGGATGTAGAGTGTGCTGGTGGATGATAGTTGACTAGAAGGAAGGACCCATGGATGACAGGGTGAATGGGAAGATAGATAGAGGAAAAGATAAATGATTAGGTAGAGCAGCTTGTGACCAGTAGGTCCAGCTCCCATTAACATGGAAAATCTATGTCCTGAGACACTGAGAATAGGGCTGTCTGTGCTAATAGCCTTCACCTGGCCCTCTTTGCTGACTACTCAACCACATTTTCAGGAAAGGTAATGCAGGCTTCTGGCCATACTCTTCCAACCCTTGGCACAGTGACCTCAGTCTCAGAATTCTGGCCTAGTTCTTCCTGAGGGGTTGTCTGATGCTTCCCAGCCCCCAGGACTCAGGCCAGGGCCAGCCCAAGAACCAGGGCTTGGTGAGAATTTGCCAAGTACAAGGACAAGGCTGAGACCCAGGAGGCCACAGGTCGGATTCTCAAAGACATTCCCTGATTTCTCTCTTTAAAGTCCCCTGAGAGATGGGTCCTAGGAGCATCTCAAGAGCTGCAAGGGTATCATACTCTTGCCAGGATCCCTGCCTCCTCATCCTCTCTGGGCAAGTCTCAGATCTAACCCCACTACCACAGCCCCCAGACTCGCAAATGGCATACAAGGTATGGTTAGTCCTGGGCCCCTACCCACACAAGTTCTCCATGTCTTGCAGAGTGGCGAGAGCTGTTTCCCTGGGTGGTACTGGACCAGCCACAGGATGTGCTGGAGGAGGAGGACCCTGGTGCCAGCCTGTGGCCCACCACCATCACCCTCCTCACCCTCTTTCTGCTGAGCCTCTTCTACAGCACAACACTGACCTTGACAACTGTGCGAGGCCCATCTGGCAGCAAAGAAAATCCCCAGTACTGAACAGGTGCCAACCAGACATGGGCAGGAGGCAGGAGGGACACAAAGGGGATGAAGCATAGGGGTGTTTGTTCCAGAGAGACGATCACTGGCCTCATGACACAAGACTCTGCCCTCCCTGGAGCAACTTTCACAGACTCTGAGATCACCAGAGGGGCCAAGGGTCAGGGCTGGACTCCCAGATGCCAGGCCAGGGCCAGTACAGGGGCACTACAAGGATGATGCTTAGGAACTCCTCTGGCCTGGTCCCTCTTATCTTTGTGGGGAGGAATCATGGAGATACCCTCTACATGGTGGCAAAGCTGAGACCTGTGTGACAGCACCTCCCTCCCCATTCAAATGCTTTACTCTTCAATAAAGTGATACCAAAAACCAATACATAGAATGTTCTCAGATGAGGGGAGGGAATTGGGGAAGTATGGAGGCACCAGACAAGAGCATGCCATCTCAAAGAACATGCAGGTGAAAGGGATGAATGGACATGGGTTGATCCTTGTTCAAGGTCTAAGACATGACCTCATCTTTTGCATAGGCTGAGACCCAAAGTTTGATGTTGGCTGCACCAAGCCAGGATGTCCAGGAAGGCTCATTTTCAGAGCTGGATCATGTAACTGAGTGAATTACTGGCCCTGATCCTGGTGACCAGAAAATGATGGTGAAAAGAACAACAGTTTTAGGTAGATCATAAAAACTGAGCCTTGATTCAGAACATGAGCCTGATTCCTAAGCACATGATTGTGGGGCTTGTCCTTTATCATGAGGACCCAGTGCTAAACACTGAACCCTGGTCCTGAAAATTATCCTGGTTTGTAAACAATGAGGAAAGGACCTGAACTCCTGGACAGGTCTTTACCTGGTGCCAAACACTGAGCCTTGATCTATACACTGAGCCTGGTTCCTAAGTGCTGAGCTTGGGTACTGATCACTGAGCTGGTCTTCATTAGAAGGACTTGATCCTGAAATTGAACACTGGCCATGAACAATGAGCTTGGTTCCTAAGTACTGTAGGTATAAAGACTCATGGTCACTAAACCAGGTTTTTATCCCAAGCTCCTAGCACTGAACGCTGAGGAACCAAGTTCAGTATTCAGAACCAGAGCTCAGTGTTGCTGAACACTGAACCTTGGTCCTGAGCACTGTGGATGGTTGTGATTAATGGGCCCAGTCTTAATCACAAGGTCCTGGTATAAACACTCAGTCCTGATCCTGAATGCAGTCTGGTTCCTACGCAGTGAGGCTGGTCATGAACTTTATCATAGAGACCTGGTCCTGACCACTGACACCTGATCCTGAACAAAGAGACTGGCTCCTAAACACTGAGGCTGGGTCATGATCACTGGGTCTGGTCTTTAGCACAAGGACCTGGTCCAGAATACTGAACCTGGTCCAGAAAACTGAAGTCCTTCCCCCAGGCAGCCTCATTGCGGGTTCCCAGGGCTGACCATGTCCATGCAGCACAGGCATCTGTATTGCCCATCCTTCTTGGGACCATCTGAGAGCTGAGCATGTACTCTCTGCTTAGAAAGGCCTAGAAGACAAGACCCCTGCAGGGCACAGCTGCAGAAAGGAACAAAGGGTACAAAGGCCAAAGAAGAGATACCAACAGCTCTGAATGAGAGCATGGCCTGGTCAGGGCCAGGTGGTCTATGGTTGGGGCAGAGCAGCTTGGGCACTGTAACACCCAGGTCTAGCCCCCAGCTCACTTGATGTTCTCTAGCACTGGCCCCCTTCACTGTTGCCATGCTGGAAAGGGCAGCTCTTGGACCTCAAAGAGAAGCACACAGCCCCAGCAGACCCCAGGCAGAGGCTGAGGGTGAGGAGGAGAAGAGGGCTGGGACCTCACATCAGAGTTCAGGAGGAAATGACATTGGACTGTCAAAGACCTGCAGGGACAGCATCCAGAGATACAGGTGGCCAGAGAAGAGGACAGAGAGAGACCTGGGCTGAGGCATAGGTGGAAATGGGCACAGCTTGCAGCCCAGAGGATAACAGGCAGGGTGCTGCACCATTCCAGGTGGAACTTGTACTGTCCCTTGTGACTTGAGGCAACTGCCTGCCTGCCAAGTCCTGTCTATGACAGTGTCAGGGTCATCTCTGCTCACCTCCCCTGGGTTAGGGTCCTGGATGGGCCCTGAATGTTCTTCTAGCTCCCACCCACTCCCTTCTGCCTGGAAGCCTGATCACAGCCATGGCAGCAGAGGAGAACCATTCATTTGAATCACCATTATTTGCAGAATTGCTGACCAGGGTGGGTCTGTCCTGGAGTGGGTAGGGGTCTCCAAATCCTGAGGCCTGGGCCACCTGACCAACCAAGGGTGGCTCTGCAGCTGCAGGTGGGGCTGGGCAGCTATTTTGGGAAACAGTCTCAGAGTTGAGAAGCTAGTTTCTCAGTGTGGAACAAACAGCTATTTGCATGCACCCACAAGATCAAATTTGCCCAAAATGAGTAACTTGGGAGAAACTGAGACTGGAGCTCCTCAGGTCCCCACACCTGTGGGGAAGTGGGGTGGAGGGGGTCAGGAGTGGGCCCTGCATCACAAGCCAGTGTTTGGGCCTATGGTCCCCGAACGCATCCCCCATCCCAACATGGTGGTGGCTACCCTGGGCTACTCAAAAAGCCCCTGAAGAATCCATGTGGGTCCCATGCCACAGGCAGAGACACAGGGGTGTAGAGCCATGGGGAATTATGCACAATGGATGTGGAGGGAGCAGAGACCCCTGCTGCCCCTTGGGGCCAAGGCCACCTGGCTCAAGGGTAGAGGCAGGGGAACAGGGTTCTTGCTGAGCACAAACTGAGAGCCCAGGAACACTCACAGCACAGTTCCCAGCCCAAAGGTCTGCAGAACCCCATGGGGCCATTCTGTATCCAGGCAGCAGTCTGATCCTGAGATCAGCTGGGGAAGGGGAGAGAAGAGCCACACAAGCTGGAACAGACCCAGTAGGGCAGCCCTTGGGAGGCCATGTTTCAGAGGGCATGGTGGGGATCCCTGCACTGGGATATTCTGCAGGGCAGGTCACCAGGAGAGGGGAGTTCCAGAAACACCCCTTGACACTCAGGACAGACCTATGCTCTAAAAGCTGAAGCAAACAGGCACCACATCCCCATCACCCCTGCACAGTCTGGTGCCACAGTGAGCAGATAGAACCTTCCTGAAGGTTCCCTGACAAGCCATGACACAAATGAAGGGAATAAGAGCTCCATGGTGCAGGTCTCTGAGAAATAATGTGGACACACAGAATATCCAGTCCAGGCCTCCACTGGAAGCCCCATTAGCAACCAATACAGTCAAGTGTGGGCAACTCTGGGCCCACAGCAGGCAGAGGCCACTGGTGTCCATGGGGCCCCTAGACATGGCCACAGACACCCAGAGAGCCCTCAACTCATTTAGAAACACAAAGACTCAAGTGGCCCACACCCTGTGGTCACCTCCAGGCACTCAGGACAGGGTGGCAGGAGAAGAGAGTAGGACCCTGGGGACAGGCAGGGACCCTCTCGCAAAGGTGATTCAACCATTGGGTGTGTGGGTGTGCATATGCCAGAAGCATGCCTGAGGACTGGGTGCACCCTTGGACATGAGGGTACAGTGTCCACGTGCACTTCTGTGGGCCTGTACTTGCAAGGATGCTTTGGGAGAGCCTGTCTATGTGGTGCAGAGAAAGGCCACATTCCCTGCCCCTCTGAGGATGGTGCTGAGTCTGGCACCTAGAGGAATCTTATGCTGTGGGACTGTGGAGATGTGGGGGGCCCATTCACACCTGACCTGTCATTATGTCTACCTTCAAAGCTTGTATCCAAACACACCCAGGCCCCTCTGGGTCCCCTTCACCTACCCCACCCAGGGGCTAAGGACCAAGTTTTGCCCCACAGTGAGCTTTTGATGTGGCAAACAGAAGGCAGAGATTTTGGGGTACAGGGGTCACCCTGGAGCCATTGACAGAGGGCAGGCAGGGACGAGCCACATCTCCACTCTGCCTGCACTGAGTTTATCCAAACACCAGGAGCAGTGGAGGCAAAAGCCTCCTCAGTTCCATATTGGCCCAGGACCCAGCCCCTCACCCTGACTGCTTTTGGCCTCCTACTGTACCCTACATCCTTCTCAAAGTGATGGGCCCCCTCCCTGGGGAGCAGAGTCAGGATCCCCACCTTGAGGTCATTTTCTCACTGCTCCTGAAGAACAAGAACCCCCAGAAGACCCTCCAAGTGGACCCCAGCTATTCCAACCCCTTCAGAGCACCCTCAGCCTGGGGCTTGGGACTCCTGGCATCCACCAGTGTCTGTGGGTTAAACCCACCATCTGTACTGATCTCTGGCTGTCCCGTGTTGGCTTCTGCTAGCCCCGGTATGGAGATTCTAAGGGCCCAGGGTTCCAGACCTCATCACTTCCTTCACCCTCAGCCCATGCCAGTGGTTTATGGGTCTGTGGGTTTCTCCATGAGGCCCACAAGCCTGTCCTAGCTAGCATAATGACTGATAAACCCCAGCCTAGTGTTCATAACCCAGCTTTAGTGCTTAAGAAGCAGGCTCAGTGTTCAGGAGCAGAGCTGAACATTAAGGACCCACTAAACTTGGTTCAGTGATCATGAATTTACCCCCATGCTTAGAAACCAGGATCAACATGCAAGACAAGGTCCGTGTTATAAAAACCAGGCACGGTGTCATGACTCAGCTACATTGTTTAGGAGCTAGTCTCATTGCTCAGGGCAAAGCCTCAATGTTCAGGCCAAGTATGATAAAGATCAGGCTAGTGACTGACTTAGCTCCAGTGTTTAAGAACCAGGCCCAGATATCACAATAGGGCTCAAAATTAAGTACTAGGTCATTGTGTAAGAATCAGTCTGTGCGCATGGTACAGCCTCAGTGAACAGGAATGAAGATCAGTGTTCAAGACCAGGGGTCAATGTATAGTCTAAGGTCCTTGTGTTAAAGAATGTGCCCACTGTTCATTACACAGTCTCAATGGTTAAGAACCAGGCTGAGAATCTGGGACCAGAGCTCAGTGTGCAGGACTAGATGTTCCTGAGGCTGAGGGATCTGCACTGGATCCAGGAAGTGATACTCAAGGTAAGGATCAGAGCTCCCCCAGAAAGAACTCAGCCATCCTCAGCAACAGCAAGGTCCCAAGTTCCTCCAGTGATGATGAAAATTGCTAAGTTCATATCAGGAAAGTCGTCGTGATAAGCTTCTCCATGAGATTCAATAGCACACCACCTTCCCCTCCAGTTCTCTTTTTATACTGTTGGCAACAGTCCTCAGGTGGGCCTTCCACACCTGGGACCACACTGATTCAGTTCTGCTGGGTGTTACATGTTGACCATTAGTTAACCCACCAGACGCAGTGTTCAAGATCAAGTCCTAGGCAAAATCTCACCTAGTGATCTTGACTGATCTCAGTGCTTAGGAACCAGGTTCAGAACTCAGGACCTGGGCACTGTGTTCAGTTCCAGGTCCTTGTGATAAACACTTAGCCCAGCACTATGACCCAGCCCCACTGCTTAGGAACCAGTGCTTAGGAACACAGAACCATGGTACTGTGTTCAGGACCAGGTCCTTGTGATAAAGACCTGGCCCACTGATCATGACTCAGCCTCAGTGCTGGGGAACCAGGTTCAGTGTTCAGGATCAAGGTACTGTGTTCAGGACTAGGTCCTTGTGATACAAATCTAGCCCATTACTATGATCCACCCCAGTGATTAGCGATCAGACATTCAGTACAAGAAACTTTTATTTAGGACCAAGTCCTTGTGATAAAGACCTGGCTCAGTGGTCATGTCTCAGTCTCAGTGCTTAGAAACTAAGCTCAGATGTCAGGAGAGGGCTCAATATTAAGAACCAGATCTTTGTTATAAAAATCCAGCCCAGTGCTCATGACTCAGCCTCAGAGCCCAGAAACCAGGATCAGTGTTCAGGGCCAGGTATGTGTGTGGGACTGGGTCCTTGTGTTAAAGACCAAGCCTGCTGATCATGACTCAGTCTCAGGTGTTAGGAAGCACATTCGTTGTTCAGAACTAGTACTCAGTTTTTAGGACCAGGTCCCTGTGATAAAGACCTGGCCCTCATGAAAACAGAAACTCTTTTGTACTTATTTCCCACACTTTAAATACAAGATGTGGTGTGGGGCAATACATGGCTTTCCTATAGGAGTTTGGGAAACCATCTTTTCTTCCACTGGTAGTAATGGTCTGAGCCACAGTATGGGAAGGACCATATAATGTATCATGTACCAGTAGCAGGGCCAACCCCCCCCTAAGTGACCTTTTGTAGTGTCTATTAAACTAGAACTGAGAAAAAATAATAAAATCATCTAGGGCTGAGGACGTAGGTTAATGGTAGATTACTCACCTCATATGTGCAAGGCCCTCATTCAATCACCAGAACCACAAAGAAAATAAGAATAAATGATCTATTATTAAGCTAGAAAGAGATAAAAGGTGTTTTGTTTTATTTTCATTTTGACTAGAATAGTGGTCAGTCTGTGGCCCCTGGACCAGTGTGGTCAGTATCCTTTAGGAACTTGTTAAAAATGTTGATTCTTAGGCTCCACCTCAAACCTCTTTAATCAGAATTTTGGATGCAGACCCAGCCACCAGAGCTCTAATAAGCCCTATAGATGTTTCCAATCCACATTAAAGTTTTAGAACCACTAGGCCAATGGTGGTGAACCTTGCAGGGCTTCATTGATAGAAAACAGCCAGCTGTGGCACATATGCCACATGTTCAGGCAGGTACAGGAGGGTTCCACAGAAGCTACGGCTCCTCTCTCAACCATGTAATACTCAGGACATGATCTGTACCGAGTCCTGGATTCCAATATTCATCCTTCAACCTTCCCTTTCAAACCCTTCAGTATCCATAACACTGGATCCTTTTCAGCTGCATTTCCACCTGAGACTGACTTCCTTCAAATAAAGGAATTAGATACAAAAATTTCCATTAAGCACAAATTCACAAGTCCAGATATAAGGGGTATTTCAGGCTGCTGAAGGAGAATGTTCTGTTGAGGAGAACATCAAGGAGTTTGTGTCTTTAGCTGAATAAACATTGTAAGACTCAGGCTGTATTAATAACTACATTGTGTATTTATTTCTTAGTTGTTATACAAAGGAATATTAAATTATATATGGATATTATCCCTATTGAAACTGTTTTTACTAGGTAGTAGTAGTCACTGGTCAGGCCTTACATATCTGTTTCTCTAACTTGTTAGTCAACAGTCTCTGTTAAGTTGCAGGTCCCAAGACCATGTCCAAGTTTAGTGATTCTCCAAGAGGGAGAATGGACCTCAGCATGTGGTTGTGCCCACAGGTAAGACTGATTTCAGAGAAAGTATACAGCAAAATCAGTAAAGGGAAAAGGCACATAGAGCAAAAGTTCAGGGAAAATCAGATGCAGACTTCTGAGAAGTCACACAGGATATTCTTAATCCTCCCAGCAGTGAGTTGTAACCAAATCTGTGAAGTATCTGCCAGAAAAACTCAGTGTCCAGGTTTTCACTGGGGTCTAGTCAGGGAGGCAGCATTTTCTAACACATAAATCTAGACCCTAGAAGGAAGTCAGACATTCAGTACAAGTCATAGATTTGTGCAGACAGTTGAGCATTCTTAGCAGTTCAGGGAAGTGTGTCAACCTCCCAAACCCAGACTCCAGATGCTGTTCAGGGTCTTCCTCATCAGGGTAGCAGCCAGGTCTGTTTTTATCTCTTGTCCACACACCTATCCTAAATAAATATTTGTGTGTTCCATTCCTTTTATCTACTGGTTTTAATGTATGTCTGTTTTGATGTCCTTAGAATGTGAATTCATAGAGAACAGACATCATCTACTCTGTAAATTCTTTGTCAGATATCAAGATAAGTGACACTTTCAGTGTTGGCCTCCAATAAATCCTTTGTTTTTGTTCTTAAGAAAAAAAAAAAAAAGACCTGACCCAACTTCATAGCATGGAAATCAGGCTCAGGGCTCAGTGCTCAGGACCAGGTCCTTGTGATATTGATCTGGCACAGTGATGGAGACTTGGCCTTAGGCTTAGCAGCCAAGCTCAGTGTTCAGGACCAGCCCAGTGATCATTAGTCATGAAGGGGCATGATCCACAGTACTCAAGTCCTGAACACATGTTGGGAGGGAGAAGCCTGTGTCTGTGCAGCAGAGTGTGAATGCCAATGCGTGAGTGTGATGTGCTTGGGTGTGTGTCTCCCCTTCGCTCTGTGTGTCTGTGGTGTGGGTGTGTGGGAATGTGTCTTATGCAGGTCCCTGTGGCTGCCTCCTTTCCCTTTCTCTTCTCCCTCTCCCTCTCCTCTCCCTCTCCTTCACCCTCACCCTTTTCCTGTCTCTCTCCCTATCTCTCTCTCCTTCTCTCTATATCCTTGTCCCTTTGACCCTTGACTCTGTCCTTGTCTGGCTCATTTCTCTCTCTAACCTGTCTGCCTTCTCTCAACCCATCTCTATCTCCTCTTCCAGACTCTCTACCTCTCTCTCCTTCCCTGTCTTTGTCTTTGTCTCCTTCCCCATCACCATCTGTGTCTGTCTCTCTGTCTCTGTCTCCCCATCCCCATTTCTGTCTCTTGGATTGTCTGTCTCACTGTGTTTTAGTGCCTACATCTCCACTTATCTGCCTGTCTCAGTGTCTGTCTCTCTGTGTCTCTCTGTCTCTGTCTCCCCACTCTGTCTCTCTCTCTCTCAGTGTCTCCATTTCTCAGATCCTCTGGCCCCTTCATCCCAACCTTTGTCTTTCTGTGTCTTCATCCTTTTCTCTTTCATAGGCTGTGGTTCCACATCCTTCCTGGACCTCTTTCTCCCTAGTGTGGGTCCATATCCTGCCATGATCTGAGGGCCATGACCCACAGTGGCTCTCAGTGAGCCTGAAGACACAGGAGGTGTACATGGCTGGAGTCTGGCTGCCATGAGCACATCCCATAGTTGGGTGCTGCCCGGGCAGAGCCACACTGAGCTGTTCTGCCCCAGGTGGCATAAGGTGCCCTATGCCAGTCCTGGCAGCATAAAGGCCAGCCTGCTTGAACTTGTTTGACCATGGTTGGCCATGTATGACCTTGAGTGGCCATGGCTGATCCTGGGCTGACCTCAGCTGACTCTGTGCTGACCTGGGCCCACGCTGGGCAGATCTTTCCTGATGCCAAATGACCATGGGTAGTGGATTGTGGTGACCTTTTGCAAATCCTGTCTGAGTTTGGCCTCACTAAGGCCTGACTGTAGCTGACACAGGGAAGATCCTGGACTGATGGGGGCTGGGACTTCAGGCCTGGGACCCTCACTGTCCCCAGTGAGCCCTCTCAGCCTCCAGCTGTCTCCCAGGCCCTAGGCCCATCTGGCCAGGTCTCGGTTTTGGGTGTGATTCTCAGAACACAGCTCTGTTTGGGACACCTGGGCTGGGTTGTGCTCACAATGACTCAGTCACCCCCAGGACTATTTTGGGGTTTCAAATAGTGAGGGGCACAGGACACTTCAGAAGAAAGAGAAAAACAAGAGAACACAAACATGTGAGCCCCTCCCACCCTGCCCACACCTGTGCTGCAGCCTCTTTCCATGGTGTGATCTTGCCCCCTGGGACCCTTAGGATGGAGGCCTGGGTTCCACAGGCCTGGTCAGCCCAGTGACCAGCATTCTAGGCTGGAATGTGACTGGAAAGGACGGATGGGCAGAGGGGTCATTGTCCTATCTGCAACAGTATGTGAGCAGAGGAGGTGTATATCCCTAGAAGACTCCCCAGACCCACAGGGTCTTTTCCCAGTGATACTGTGGCATTTGGTGTTAGGCAGGATCATAGAAGCCAAGGTCTCAGAAAGCATGGGTATGAGGCGAGGACCAGGACTCAGAAGCATGGATGGGTGTCTGTGATCAGGCTACGGGTCCAGTATTGACCAGAAACCTGGGCTCAGAATCAGAGCTCAGTCATCAGACTAGGGTCCTGTACTCAGGACCAGGACCAGTGATCAAGACCAGTGCTGAAAGATAGGGTTCAAGACCCAGTGTTCCAGATCAGGGCACAGACATTAAAAACAAGACTCGGTGATCAGGAACAAACAGGGCTCAGTGCTCATGGGTAGAACTCAGAATGAAGACCTCATGAACAGTATGAGGGCTTCAGATCAAAATGAGAATTACATGATCCAGAAAAGGAGTCAATGAGCAGAACCACAACCCAGCACTCAGGGCAGGACAACTTGACAGTTTTAGACTCAGTGATCACAATTAGCCACCTGTAATCAGGATCAGGGCCAGAGACCTGGACTGGGCCCCAGTGACCAGAAGCAGAATTCAGTGATCATGGCAGTGATCAAGAACCAACTTCCAGTGTACAACACATAATTCAGTGATTTAAATAAGGCCAGTTGTACAAAACCAATGTTCAGTATTCTGGACCAGGTCCTTGTGATAAAAACTAAACCCAGTAATCATGCCTGAGTGCTTAAGATCCAGGTTCAGGGTTCAGTAGGGCTTAGTGTTCTGAGCAGGTCTTTACGATGATAAAGACCAGCTTCAGTGCCTAAGGATCAGACTCATTGTTCAGGTCAAATATCAGTGTTGAGCACTAAGTTCTTGTGGTAAAGAACTCAGTGATCATGACCCAACCTCAGAGTTTGAGAATCAGGATCAGTAGTCAAGATCACAGCTCTGTGAGCAGGACCAGGTTCTTGAGATGAAGCCCTGGTGCAGTGATCAAGACACAACCTTAATGCTTAGGAACCAACCTCAGGGTTCAGGACCAGGTATTTCTGATAAACATCTGGCTTAGTTGGTCATAAAATAGTTTCAGTGCTTAGGAACTAGGCTCAGTGTTCAGGGCCCGGGCTCAATGTTCAGGATGAGGTCTTTGTGATAAAGACCTGACCCACTACCATGACCCAACTTCAGTACTTAGGAACCAGAATCAGTGTTCAGTATCAGGGTTCAGTGTTATGGTCAGGGTTTACAATTGGATCAATTTAAAACAGGTCACATAATTTATAAGATTATTTTGTAATATTCACCCAAAAAGTCAAATGTAAGAGAGTATAGATCTGTCCACACACTAGAGACCCAAAGAATTCAGCTAAGGGCCTGGAACCCACAAAAATGTCCTATATGAGTCCAGCTGAAGACCTAGAGCCCTGGGAAATGTTCTTCATGAGTCCAGCTGGTGGCCTTCAGACCACAACAACATTTCATGTAAGTCTGTACCAAGGAGCTGCACTGGGAAGGCCCCAAGGTCAGTGGTGGAAGCTAGAAAGTCTGCACCAGTGGGATGAGGGATCTGTGCCAGCAGGCTGAGGGATCTGCACTGGAGCCAGGAAGTGACACTCAAAGTAAGGATCAGAGGTTGCCCCATAAAGAACTGTCATCTTCAGCAACAGCAAGGTCCCAAGCTCCTCCAGTGACTATGACAACTGCTAATTTCATATCAGGAAAGCCATTGTGACAAGCTTCTCTGTGAGAATCAATAACACAACACCTCCCCCTCCAGTTCTCTTTTTATATGGTTGGCAAAAGTCCTCAGGTGGGCCTTCCACACCCAGAACCATGCCGATTCAGTTCTGCTGGGTGTTACAAGTTGACTATTACCACACTCAGTGTTCAGGACTAGATCTTTCTGATAAATATCTGGCTCAGTTGCTTATGAAATAGTCTCAGCACTTAGGAATGGGGTTCAGAGTTCAGGACCAGGGCACTATGTTCAGGACCAGGTCCTTGTGATAAAGACCTAGCCCAGCACTATGACCCAGCCCCAGTGTTTAGGAACCGGGTTCAGAGTTTAGGACCAGGGCATTGCATTCAGAATCAGGTCCTTGTGATAAAGACCTGGCCCACTGATCACGACTCAGCCTCAGTGCTTAGGAACCAGGTTCAGAATTCAGGATCAGGGCACTGTGTTCAGAACCAGGTCCTTGTGATAAAGACTTAGCCCAGCACTATGACACAGCCCCAGTGCTTAGGAACCAGGTTCAGAGTTAGGACCAGGGTACTGTGTTCAGGACCAGGTCCTTGTGATAAGGACCTGGCCCACTGATCATGACTGAGCCTCAGTGCTTAGGAAGTAAACCTATTGTTCAACACCAGGTCTCAATGTTCTTACCAAGCCTTGTGTTAAAGATTTGGCCCAGTGACTACTATGAAGCCTCAGTGCTTAGGAACCAGGCTCAGTGTTCAAGACCAAAGCCCAATGTTTAGGACCAGGTCCTCAGTGATCATCACTCATCTTCTGTGCTTCACAACCAGGTTCACTTTCTGATCCATTGCTCAGTTTCAGGAGAGGCCTGTGAGGGAGTGTGACAGTGATGCACCACTCCTGTGTGGGCTGGAGCTGTGTCTGTGTCTACACATCAGGAAGCGTGGCTTGGGTGTGTGCTCACTCCCAGTCCACTGTGGGCCCATGGCTCCCTGGTTTCTGCGTGGGGCAGCTGTTCCTGACCCAGATTCCATGCCTGTGCTGTCCTTCCTGCCTCTGTGTTTCTCTGCCTCCCTCTGTCTCTTTGTCTGCTGTCTCTCTCTTTTTGTCAGTTTGTCACTTTATCTTCTTCCTCTGTCCACATTGTCATCTTTTCTGTCTCTCTCATTGCTTTTGTCTCTCTCCTTTCCTGTTCCTGTTTGTCTCTCTCTACCTCACTCCTGTCTCTGTGTCTCTTTGCCCCTATCTCTGTGTTTCCTCATCCCTTCTCCGTTTTTCTCTGTCTCTGTCTCCATTTGTCTTTAGTTTTCCTAATCCATATCTGTTTCTCTAAATGTCTCTGTGGTCCTTTATCTCCACCTTTGCCTCTGTCTACTTCTCTGTGTATGTCTCTGTGTGTGTGTGTCTCTGTCTCTGTGCTTCTGTCTCTCTTTGCCTCTGTTTCTATCTCTGACTCTCCATGTGTGTCTCTGACTCATGGGACCCAGTGATCCCTTCTGATCCCTTTCTGGACTTCATTTTCCCTGTTGGGAGTCTATGTCCTGCCAAGATCTCAGGGTCATGGCCACTGTGGCCCCTAGGTGTACCTGGAAACAGAGAGAGAGGTAGGGCCTGGCCAATACTGTCCTGGACCTGCCTGGTGTGGCACAGCCTTAATGAGCTGCCTGCTGATGACTCCTGCCCAGGCTGATCCCTGCTGATCCTGCCTGGCCCTGTTTGATCTTGGCTGGCCCTGGGTGACCCTGGGCTGATGGACTGGGGGGCCTTGGGGTCCTTTCTGCACCTAGGGCTCCAACAGGCTCCTGCCCATTGTCCAGGCCTCAGGCCTATCAACCAGGTCTCATTTTGGGCTGATTGACAGGACATCAGCCATTGGACCCAGATACTTGGCTGCTTGCTTGGTGCCACAGGAAGCAGCCAAGCCTGGGGACTTGAGTGTGACACCCTGAGGGCCAGGACTGCGTGAATATGTGTACATGGGATAGTGCCCCATGGGGCCATCAGTCCCTGTCAGGTTTTCAGGGGTGGGTCTGTGGCCCATGGTGGAGGACACATGTGTATCTCCGTGGGGCTGCATGCATGTGGGGTGTGATGGTGGGACCCATCCACAGGACCTGGCCTCATGACTCCTATGTGACTCCCTCGCCTCTCATCTTGTTTTCTCCACCCCTTGCCTCAGAGGCTGCTTCATCCAGTCTGGCCTGTCCACATCTGGGGCCCTTGCTGGATCTGGTGGCTCAAAAGTAGGTGGACAAGGCCACCCCTGCACCCAGGTCTGACACCAGGTTTCTCCCCTCACAGCCACCCTAGACCTCCTGACTGAAGCCTGGTTTAGGGGCACAGGCAGGAGCTTAGCCAACCCACCTGTACCCATCAGGAGACCCCCAACCAGGCCTGAAAGATATACATCACATACATATATGCACACAGAGAGAGAGAGACACGGAGGCACACACAGAGACACACTTATACACACAGCACATGCAGACACACATGGATACACAAACACATACACATGCATAGACACACACTCAGGGACACAAAAGCATAGAGGGACACATACTCAGACAAGCACATGATTACACACAGACATACTCATATGCACAGAAAAACACAGACACACTCAAGACACCCAAACAGGCCATAAAGGCATGACACACACATATCTCCTTCCCTCCCATTTAGGCACCCAGT
This sequence comes from Hydrochoerus hydrochaeris, assembly GCA_004027455.1. Classification (NCBI taxonomy): domain Eukaryota; kingdom Metazoa; phylum Chordata; class Mammalia; order Rodentia; family Hydrochaeridae; genus Hydrochoerus; species Hydrochoerus hydrochaeris. Next base: position 19,199 of record PVLA01005669.1, read on the forward strand.
GCAGTACTGTGACTCCGTTCCAGAGACTTCTGACCACAACTCTGACACCATAAGCCCTGACAGTGCCTGGTCATGGTGGTGTGTGGGGAACCTCGGGAGGATGATCTAGGCCTGGCAATGTGGAGACTCACACACACACTCACACATACACTAACAAATGCACAACCACGCACAACACACATGCCTGCACATGCTGCACATAACGACATACTCCTTACACACACACTCCATCCAGCTCCTCACACTTTCACACACTCTCCTCCTCATGAATCACACTTGCCAGCCCCACTGTGGAGTATGCACTGGGGAACACTTGGGGCAACAACCTTGCCTGTCCAGGGTACAGACAGTGGCCACATGCACAGCTCTAGGGCCCACGGCAATGACCCTGCACAGAGATGTGAGAACTGGCCAGGGTCAGCACTGGGAGGCAGCCATGCAAGCACTGCTGGGGTTGTGTAAGTGTGCACATAGGTGTGCTGTGTCACATGTGTTATGTGTGCCAGGGTCCTCAGTGGGCTGGGGTGGACCTGGGCCCAGCTGACTTCTGCCGTCCAGAGGACCAGGATAGCCAGGCCAGGCCCGCTGTAATCCTCCCCACCCCACCCCCACCTCAGCACAGCTTGGAAAACAAGAACCAGGGCCCCTGCAGCCCCCAACCCACAGGCAGCACAAACACTGCTTGCAAATCATTCTAAAAATGCTGAAAACAGGAACCACAGAGCAGGTGGGGCCAGATGGAAAGCCCCACTGAGCCCTGAGATGGAAACTCAGGGAGACAGACCGTGAGGGATTTGCATGAGGGAAGGTGGGGGCAGGGAGTCCCAGGCGCCAGGCCTGTACTGTGGCCAGGCAGATGACCAGGCCCGAAGACACTGCCTAGGGATGCCTCATAGGGGATGCAGTGGTTTCTGCTGCCCAGGGGACCAGGATGACCAGGCTGGGAGTGAGCCAGGCAACTGAAGGGGTATTACATGCACCTACACTCACTTCCCAGCACATGGCTCCTTGCAGGCCATCCTGCCTCCCACACTTCCTACCTGCCCTGTCCTGCTCAAGCCTTGACCTGGCTGACCCAGAGCTCCAGGATGCAACCATTGGTGGCAGTGCCCAATGCCCCAGACACAGGCACTCAGGGCCTCCCCAAACCTATCCAGTCACAGAGAGCCCAAGAGACTGTGCCCCACACAGGGCTGCATTATCCTCTCAACCACCACCCAAGCCCCAGGCCAAGGTGGGGTGACATGGCTGAGGGTCATTCAGTGGGTGCCCAAGTCCGGGATGTACCCATAGGTGTCCTTCATAAGCATCCAGGGACCAGTCCAACCCTGTGTGCTACAGGGAAATCTGCACCTGCTCCCACTGCCACCTGAGCCTGGCCTCCAGGGGCACTTGTGACTGTGTAGGGGGTCCCTGGGAGGACCCCAGGTGTGTCCCAAGTGGCAGGGGCAAGAGAAGACCCCATCTATACAGCCAGCCTCCCAGAAACACAGTCATGCAGACACTACACACAAACACACACTGACACACACAGACACACAGAGACATGTGACACACAAGCATACTGATACCTGAACTCATATACATGTACACAAACACACTGACAGTGACACACTGTGACACAGTTACATACTGACACACAGACTCATATGGACACAGAGACATACACACATGCAGATACATAGAACCACAAACACACTCAGGTACTCAAATACCCCACAGACTACAGACAGACAGACACACATGTCCCTATGGAGACACACAATGGAAACACCCCAGGGCACACTCATACAGCCATGTGTACACACACTAGTATTGACATGGCTGTGCCCACAAAGTCCACAGAATTGCACATTCTCTTGAGGCTCACACTCAGCCACAACCAACACAACTACACATGCTCCCCACACAGGGACAGCCACACCAGAGCTATACATGCACACATGGCCACAGACACACAGGGGTGGAGCTGGGGTTGCAGCGCCTCAGGACGTCCTTGGGCAGAGGCTCCATTTTGGGGGGATGGGGACCTGCTGTGCACAAACACAAACCCAGACAGGGGCATGCAGCACCCAGACCCAGCACACTGTACCTCCCCGCACTGAGTGGATCCCACTGGCACATACCAGCCACACAGAAGATGTACAGGCCCACCAGGTATGGGAGGCAGTGCACATCCACTCACACAAATGCATATTTGCACTCTAGTATACACACCAATACACTCACACTCAACACACTTACTAACACAATCACTTTCTCACTAAAATACACAGACTTATTAATACATTCTATCACTAACACACTATTGCTAACACAACACACTGTAACATACACTAACACTTTTTACAAACACACAACTACTAAGACATTATTGTCAACACACAATTATCAACACATACACTTATAGTAACACACAGTCCAATGCACTCACTAACATGCATTATCAATAAAACACTGTAACACATTCCCTAACATTCCCTAACACTGACACACTCTGCCGCAAATGCTAACATGAACAAAGTAGCACATTCACACCCTTACCCTCCACACCAATACACTCTCACTAGCACAGATACTAGTATACATGCTGGCTTACATCCTAGGTCACTAACACATTCCAATACATTCACTAGCAGTCATGCATTAACACGTTCATACACTAACACTCTCACTGCATACTAACACAGTCACTAATAAACACTAACATACACTCACACTCAGTAACACAGACACACACTTGGGGCAGCTGGCCTATCCTGCCCCTCTGGCCATGGTGGACACCACACTGACCCTCACCACTGTCCTCCCCATCTACATCCTTCAACTCTTCCTGCCACCCAAGGGTGTCTCAGAACCCACACCTGCCCTTGGGTCTTGAGGGCCCTGGACGGGCTCTGCCCCTCTGTGCCCTAGCTGCTCCCATCCACTCTCAGCTCCCTCTGCTATGGGCATGTAAAGAGGGCAGCAGAGAAGGCAGGCATCCATGGGAGGGCCAAGGGTAAATTCCATTTACAAGGGAATGGATTTAACACAGGACACATAATTTATAGGATTGGTCTATAATATTCACCCAATGAGTCAAATACAAAAGAGTAGAGGAAATCTGTCCACATACTAGAGACCCAAAGAATCCAGCTGAGGGCCTGGATTCCACAGAAATGTCCTGCACAAGTCCAGCTGAAGACCTGGAGCCTATGGGAGTGTCCTCCATGAGTCCAGATGGAGGCCTAGAGCACACAACAATGTCTCGTGCAAGTCTGTACCAAGGGTCTGCACTGGGAAGGATCAAAGGTCAATGGTACAAGCTGGAAAATCTGCACTAGTAGGATGAAGGATATTTGCCGGCAGGCTGAGGGACCTGCACTGTCAGGAAGTGACACTCAAGGTAAAGACAGAAGCCCCTAAAAAGAACTGCAGCCATTTTCAGCGACTACAGGGCCTGAACTCCTCCAGTGATGACAGCAGCTGAGTTCATATCAGGAAACTTCATATCACCTCACTGACTCCGGTCAGATGGGCATTATAAGTGACCATTAGTTAATCCACTACAGTCTCATGGGCTGGGTGTGTCCACCATGAGGCCCAGGGAGATCCACATGTACCCATGTCCACTATGCTTCTCACTGTGCCCACCCATCTTCCAGGCCAGCCTTAGACACCCCCTCCTTGTCACAGGCAATCCGCCACTCCTACACTAGGGCCTGCTGGGCCCACAGTCCCTGAACCCCAACCAGGGCCTGGAACATCTTCAGCTCAGTGGCCACACAGGCAGAGGTGGGCAGCCCACACTCAGGAAAAAGGGCTAGGGTATGTAAAGAGGGCAGTTGGGAAAGCAGGCTCCCATGGGAGGGCCAAGGGGCACCCTCTCAGCAGGGCCACTGTGCATGCTTGACACTGAGCTAAAGGGCCTATGGTCAAAGAGGGAAGGAAAAAGCCTGTAGAGGGCAGGGTGTGGGAGGAAACCACCCTGGCTGTCCTGCCAGGGTCTGGTTCAGAGCAGATGGTAAGGGGCTGGGGGAATGAAGTCACCACAGGTGCTCAGGGTCCCCAGGACTCAAATCAGTACTTGCTGCACCCCACAGGAGAGCAGAACCCCAGAATGATACTCCCAGGCTCACCTGGCCCCCACCCCAGTGTCGCCCTGACATATTGGGGGCTGACTGTCCTGTATGCACTCCTCTGTGTTCAGCATTCCTGCCCCCAACATGACTTCGCAACACTAAGAGACAAAGTGTGTGGGAAGTTCTCCAAGGAAGCTCATGCAGACCTTGGGACACAGCTGGGGTCCAGGGGAGCATCGGGGTTGCACTTGAAATTCAGGGAGAAGAGCAGGAGGGCTGTGCCCCCACAGTCACTCTTCAGGCTAGGGGCTCCCTACAGAGAACAAAGATGGAAAGGCACCCAGGAAGAGAAGGATGAGAGAGGAGGGGAAGAGAACGAAGGGGGAGAGGAAGGGGGAGAGAGGAGTGTGTGGGGATGCTGTGGGGGAGGGGTGGCAGTAAGTCCAGGCGAGTGGGAGAGGCAGAGAGGAAGCAGAATGAGGAAACTGTTGGGGTCAACAGATAAGGGAAATTTGGGCAAGGCAGGCAAGGAGGTATTTCTAACTTCTTCCTCTCCTCTGCTGTTTATTGGACCTCAAGACATAACCCACCAACCGAGGTCCCAGCTTTGTGTCTCCAGAGAGGCCTATCTGTACCCATGCTGGATAGTAGCTGTCCCCACTGGTCAGACAGCTTGGAAAGGGAGAGGGGCCAGCAAGGCCACAGTTGGTCACAACTTGACAGCTAACCAGACCCAGGTGACCAGGACCCAGGGCTCTACTCAGAGTTTAAGGTCCACCACTCTCCGCAGCTGAGGTCCCAGGCAGGGTCCTGGGAACCTTTTGCTCCCTTGGGGCCAGGACTACAGACAGCCTGGACCTGAGGGCTGTGCATGTCGCCACCATTCCCAGGGTGACAGCAGGACCACTGCTGGATACAGGCGAGGACCGCACGGCCCGTGAGGGTGGAAATTGGGGTCAGGCCACCCAAAAGTGGACTGCACCTGCTGTGCCTCCTGGCCAGCGAGAGGAGAGGCTGTCGGAGGAAGGGCACACTGGGGCACGGAGGGACAAGTGGCAGCCCAAGTGCTATCACCAGACAGAACTCTTGACAGCTGGTGCTGGGGCTACGGGATGAACCAATAAAGATAAAGATACACACAGACTTAGGCTATGGTGGTGGCCAGCGGAGTCTCCTGCCCCTGTCCACAAGCACAGGAGTCTGCAGACCCCAGCTCCCTCTCCCACATATGTGTCCCTCACAAGCCAAGCTAGATGCCCAAGGAGTCCACGGCCCAGCGCCCCTGCCCCTGTGAGGTGCGCAGCCAAACCCTGTCAAGCCTTCCTCTCAGCGACCCGGGTCCAGCACCCAGGGTTTCCTAGGGGCCCTCCGCGGGCAATGCCCAGGGGCAGAGCTGAGCTACTGGGAAGCCCAGAGGCTTCTAAGTCAGAGGCTGCTAAGCGGGTGCTGCCAGCGGCCTAGGCGACGCTGGCCTAGGCGGGGAATAGCCACAGGCTCTCTTCCCTCTGGGGGCTCCCTGCCACTCCTGCCCCACCCCACAGGGGAGGGGGAGCAGCGCTCAGTGCGAGGTTCTGCTGCCCCCTTGTGGCCCCGCAGCCAGCACCAGGAGTGGGAGGGGCGGGGGGATGTCCTAGGACGGGGCCCCTCCCTGGCAGGGAGGGGTCCGGCATGTGTGCGTGTGCATGCGCGAGCGTGTGTGTGTGTGTGTGTGTGTGTGTGTGTGTGTGTGTGTGTGTGTGGTGTGATCCGTGCGGCTGACGCGCGGGCAGGGGCGACGACTATTGGGCGCGCGAGAGCCGGAATCCGCCGGGCGCGGCCAGCGAGACTGTCTACGCAGGATGGTAGCTTGCGCGTCCCCTGCTGGTGCCTATGCGCCACTGCACCCTCCTGGCCCAGACGGTTCGCCCTGGCGCTACAGGTGCGCACCCACACCTGCACAGGCTATGGGCTCCCGCGCGCAGCCCGGCTCTGCCCGCCCGGGTTTACAGCGTTTCCTATACACACGGGGTCGGGATCAGCTCGGTGGAAACGGGACAGCTTTGCGTCCGCTTCACAGTGTTACTATTGATGGAGGTTGCTATCCGTGCCCAAAATCAGCTGGGCTCCTGGGGCTCCCCATGGGTCCACTTCCGAAGGACCCTGAACTGGTCAGCTCAGCAAGGACCCTCCACCCCAGCGTCCGACCTCAGACTCCATTCTCACTTCCTCAGCACTCAACCTGCCCGCCCTCTGATCCCGGCTGACCCCAGCTGTGACCACCCCACCGCATGTCACAGGTTGGGCCATGTCCTCCTGCACGCTGCCCTCTGCCTGTAGGGATGCCAAGAACAGGCGCTCCTGCAGCGCTTCACCTCCGTCTCTCTTGGCCTCTAGTTTCGCCTCAGCTTTCATCTCCACCTCTATCTCCATCTTCATTCACTTCACCTCCATTGACCCCTCTAGCCACCCTAAGTGGACACAATCCAGTCCCTTTTCACGGCCTGCTAGCGGGAGCACAAGACTGGAAAAGAGATAGTCTGGAGCTGAAGTGGCCACAGAGGCCCCAAGACTCCTGGGGAAAGCAGTGGAACCTGCACTGGGGAACCCAGGCCGCCCATGGGTGCAGCCGTCTGCTGATAGTTTGAAACCCAAGTTCCTATGACAGGTCCACCATGCAGGACCCAAAGGCTGAGGATGCAGGAAGAGGGTCAGGGTTATTACTGAGTTGGGGCTGGGGTCAGGTTTAGTCAACTCCACGTGGGGACAGAGCCTGAGACCCTCCAGAGGGCAGGAGCCCTGGCTAGAGGAAAGGCTTTGTCTGCTTTGGCGCAGGTAAAAAGATGTCCTGTCTCACGGGGCTAAGGGCACCAGGACAGGAGGACACATCTTTCCCTTACGGCAGGGAGGGGTCACTGGGGCTTGGGAGTGCCCTGTCAGGAGGTGACGCTGTGTGCTTGTGCCATCTCCCCAGGGTGGGGGTGCCTTGGGTCACAGGTGGCAGCGGGGTTACCCTGAACTCCGCGCTCCCCAGTTTGTGCATGCCCGCTGGTCTGATCTGAACCAGACTTCCAGCAGGTTGGAGCCGGCGTCTCCGGAGAACCCTCCACTACATCTAGAAGAAAGGGGGGATATGCCCAAGGGGTGCCAAGGAGCAAGGACAGGATTAAGGAAACCCAAGGTGTGCATTCAGCCACCCCCGCCCGCGTCCGTGCCCGCCCCAGTTGTGCCATGCTGGGTTCCCAGCGTGGGGACTCTGCTGCCGGTCGGACTTCGGCCCAGCCTGAAGTAAAGTCAGGCTGGCCTGGAATGCGCTTGCGCAGCCTCGGTCCCAGCACCTCAGGCCGCCCTCTATCCTGCACCACCGTGTGGGCTCGCGAGCCCCCTGGTGGCAGTCTCGAGTCATTGCGTGCTGCCTCACGTCAGCACCATGGAGAGCACTAGACGTCTAGTAGCGCAGAGGTGGAAGACAGCTGGGGTCAGCCAGGGTCAGAAGGCGGGCAGGCTGAGGGCTGAGGAAGTGAGAATGGAGTCTGAGGTCCGACGTTGGGGTGGAGGTTCCTTGCTGAGCAGACCCGGTCAGGACCCTATTGGAAGGCAGGAGAATGGCGTGGAGAGCGAGTGGCCACGCAGCGAGGAATCCAGCACCGGACCTCTGCAGATTCCATAACGCCCAGCGGGAACATCTGAACAAGGATAAGTACAGAGTAACATGAAGACGGCTAATAAGTACCTAAGTAGAGAGGGCACACAAACTTTCCATAGGTTAACAGCAATTGATGGAGATACTCTGCTCTCTGGGGGGACCAGAATCCCCACCCTATGTGTGTACTGTGCCTGACAACCGTCTTCATAATTTTCCTGTAAAGCTAAAACTCTTCTATACAAAAAAGATAATTAAACTTTTAAAGACCTAAAAATAATAGTAATTCGTGGCATGATTTCTAGAGTCCTATGAAAACTTGGTGAAAACAGAAACTTGGTGTGTAATTCCTAAGTATGAGAGAAAACTGAGAGCCAGTGTTACATGGCTCATGTTTAAATGTGTACCCAAAGCCTTGTGCAGTCATAGGTTTGGCTTTTCAAAGGTGGCTGGATCTGGAGTGTGTGAGGCTGGGATCAAGGGTGTGTGATGGCTACATTAACTCACTGATTGGTTTAGCACAGCTCTGGGAGTGAATAATGGGAAGTTCATGCTGGCCTGGATACAAGGGACAGACAGTGGGTCACTGTTTATCCCTTGTCCCTTGTTTCTTTGCTACTTCACTGCTTTGCTGCTTGCTGCCACCATGCACTGTTTCTCCTCTGTGGTGCCCCTCTGTCATGCCACTCTGCTTTGGAGCCAGTAGATTATGGACTGAAAGCTCTATAAACTGTGAGTTAAATAAACCTGTCCTCGTTTAATTGGGTGTTAGGTATTTTGTGTCAGCAATGATAAAAGTAACTAAGAAGTCCAGGCATGGTGGTGCACACCTGTAATTCCAGAATTCAGGAAGCCAAGGCAGAAGGATCACTGTGAGTTTCAGGCCAGCCTGTGTGTCACAAACAAACCCTGCCTCACAAAAAACAAAAGAAGAAAGAGAAAAAAGAGAAGAAAGAAAGCAAGAAAGCAAGAGAGAAAGAAAGAAAGAAAGAAAGAAAGAAAGAAAGAAAGAAAGAAACAAAGAAAGAAAGAAAGAAACAAAGAAACAAAGAAACAAAGAAACAAAGAAAGAAAACAGAGAAATTACTTCTAAAGAAATAAGGAAAAGATTTAAAACATAGTAAAAGCTAGACAAAAACACAAGGTGGTAGAAATAAGCATAAAGATACATATATTCCTGTTATACTATGCCTCCTCACATAATTTTAGAAAATAATATTTTCAAACACCCAAGGCAGGGGTGAAGGGATGGATAAGGGCTGAGGGAGACCCTCCTCTCTCCCAGACCCAGGAGAACATGGGCTGGGCTTCTGCGGGCCCTGCCAGCCACAGCTGCTTGACCTTAATGTGGGGCACTGCTGCCCTCTGGTGGTAGTTCTGTATCACTGCATACCCGGTCAGTCCCAGGCCTGGAAACTGGCCTAGCCACAGGACAGAACTCCACTACACCCATGGCTCAAATGCTGCCATCAGGCCACCCTCAGGTGAACCCCAGCCCTGAAGAACCTGGAGAGAGGCACTGAAAGCATTCTTCTGTCATGATTTATATCTAGATGTCCCCAAAACTTCAAGTGCTCTTAGGCCTTTGGGAGGTGATTGAATCATGGGGCATGATACTCATGCAGGATGAGCTCACTGATGACTTCATAGCTACAACTGCTGTTAGGAGAAGGACTTTGGTCAGAAGAGGCCAATCACTGGGCCATGGCCTGAAAGGGTTCTTCTCCCTTTCCACCCTTGATTCTGCTTCTCCTCTGCCATGCCCCCTCCCATGCTACCCTGCCCTGGAGCCTGCTGACAATGGACTGAAACATCTGCAGACTGTCCTGCACAGCCACCTCTGCTCACACCCTCCTCCAGCCCAGGACAGCGGCCTCCTGGCACAGCCATCTCTGCTCACACCACCCTCAGGCCCAGGACAGTGGCTTCCAAGTGCAGCCATCTCTTTTCATACCCCCCCTCAGGCCCAAGACAGTGGCCTCTTGGCACAGCCACCTCTGCTCACACCCCCATTGGGCCCAGGACAGTAGCCTCTAGGTGCGACCACCTAAGCTTATGTCCCCCTTGTGCCCAGGGCAGCAGCCTCCCAGTACTTGCCCTTCCATTCCCAGTAGCTGGAGGGAAGATGGAGACCAGCTGCTTCACACTGCCCTGCACCAGGGGCCAAGCCAAGATGTCTTCACTTAGCGTGCTTCCACCTCTCACTGCTCTTCATGCTTTTGTTGCTCTTCTGGTGAGAGAGAAAGAGACAGAGACAGGGACAGAGAGATCCTCTTCACTGTAAACATACTTCTAAAATTCTATTTTCTGTATTTGGAAGCATAATGCAGCAGGTAGCTGAACAATTGGGCTGAGTGACAGGGAAAATTTCCTGCTGTTGTGACCTTCAGTTCCCACCCAGAGGTGTCAGGAGTCTGTAGTGTGTAGCCTCTCAGGGATGCTGCTTCTTGTGTGCACACTGCGTGTCCTCTGCCCTGGCTACCCCCATGGCCTCGCATCCAGGTATGCGCCTGCTGACTCACTGGCCACATATCAGGGACTGTCATATCAGGAACTGTCTCACTGGCCACATATCAGATGGACCTGTGGGTGCTGGGGTAGAAGCTTCCACAGCCCATACTCCACATGATGGCGAGAGTGAGACAGTTCAATGCCAAAAACACTGACAACTTTTCATGAACTGAGGGTGGCTTTGATTTACTCTGAGTTGTGAAACCTGCTTCTTTGCTTCATCAGAAACGAGCTTGTTCTTATCACCTGATCAGGAACAGTCACACCCCACCCATGTGTTAAGCTCTGACATGGGTCAGGAAACTTATGTGAATGACCAATATTTAAGTAAAAGTACATGACCAATATTTAAATAGAATAGATGGGAGTCATTGAAGCTGGAAATTGACCTAGAGCACAACCCAGACATGACCCTACCAAAACAGAGAAGACCTGGGTCAGCCGTGTGAAGAAAACACCAAGCCCCTAGACAATCCAAGATATGGGTTACTAGGCAGAGGGGTTGAAATTGACATCATCCTTCCTAAAGTGTGAATAAACATTCTGCATTGTTTGAGCAGTACCTTTCCTCCCATCAGGAGGATAAGGGCTCCACCTGATCCCAGCTTTGTCTCTTCTTTATTTTTCTCATCCTATCATGGTCCTTCAACCCAAGAACCTCAGGGGCTGCATGGGTCATGGCATATGGTGCCAGAACATGGACAGGGTAAGAGATCGAGGGCCAGGGGACACCTCAACTTAGGAGGAGATATGCATTGGTATAGGTCTATAATCATCACTGGAGTGTATTGATATTGGTTTCATTAGATGTAAAAAGTGGGCATTGAAACTTCTTTATTCTCTAGGGCCAGTTATTAACAGGTCTGTGAGAAACCCCTTCCACAGAAAAAAGAAAAAAAAAGAGTGGTTTATTGATTGTATCAGCTGTCTAACTATGGTACAAACATATTAGAAAGGATCACAAATGTATAAGGAACTTTTTGTTGTGTGCTTCATTCCAGTATTTACTTTTGTTTTGTGGATTTTGATTAGGAGATTGTGGGCTTGTTGGGGTGCCCCCAAGGAAATTGGCTCAGAGCAATATTTTAAAATCAAGTCCCAGGCAGGGAAGAGACGGCAGAGTAACAGAAACTCTAATAAAATTTAATAAACTTTGTAGCCTTGCTCAGTTAGGTAAGGAAGGAGAGATGAGGGATAACTCTTCCCTGGTGGAGGAGAGATTTGCTGCAAATTCTATTTTACAACACCCAATATGTTTAATTGAGCCCCTTTTCAGCTCAGAGAAATTTTGCTGTGACAGAGGTTAAAACTTCTGCCTTTCAAGGAGTAAAGTGGTTTTCTGCATCTCCCTTGCAATTGATGCTAAAAGAAGCCAAATGGGTGAGGGACTATATGGAGGGTTTTCATCATATCTACCTGGTTACTAAACTTAAATCCCCAATAGTCCCAGACAAATTATAATCACTCAGATCATCAGTTCACAGCCTAAAGGAAAGAGAAAAAACAAAGCTACTTGTTTTGCTTGTGGGGGAGGGGCGTTATGCTAAAAGTTGTGCTGCTGCATCTGTGAAAGCCACTATCTGTCCCTTCAACAAAACCTTCAACTATCTGTCCAAAAGGTAGATGGTATCTTTGGGCCACTCAATGTAAAGGCAAAACTGATGAGTTTTTCTTTCTGTTTTCCTTTTCTTTGGTCTTTTTGAGGCAGGGTCTCACTGTGCAGTTCAGGCTGGTCTTGAGCTCACTTTGTAGCCTAGACTGGTCTCCAAATCACAATGATCCTCTTGACTCAGCCCCCTGAATGTTGGGATTACAGGTGTGCACTACCACACCCAGTGCAAAACTGATATGGAAGACCTTCCTGTTAGAGAAAAAACACTTTCAGCAGGGCCTCCAACAGCCCTGCCAAAGAGTAGGTGTGCTATAGCTTGAACATCTTCCTTGAGATGGCACAGTCCTGGTTGGCCCAGTTAAGCTTCTAGTGGTTGAGGGGATAATGTAGTCCTGATTTGTGGTTTCCTGATTTTTGTTCACAAAATACTCTCACAAAAGACAATTTCAACTAACCAATACATAAACAACTAACTTTTAAAACTTCTAAAACTTCAATATTTGGGTTTCACGAGCTAATAATAGGCTGGTTCTAGCATATCACTATCTTACTTTGGCTTTGTATTGAGTCTTGATATCTGTTAGTGTAAACTCTCAATATTCATTGTTTGTTTGTTTGCAGTACTGGGGATTGAATTTATGACCTCGGGCTTGCCAGGCAAGCACTTAAGCCACTGAGCTAAATCCCTGGCCCTCAAAATTCATTGTTTTGCAAAATTGTTTTCTTCAAGGGTACTTGTTTCAAATTTGTGATTGATGCATCTGTTTATTTAGGTCTTTTTTGCTTTCTTAAGTCATTTTTAGCTTTCAATACACTGACACTACACACCTTACTAAATTTCTTGGTTTGTTTGTTTCCAAAAAAAGAAATTATAAATTTATACACTTGGGAGGAAATTGGAAAACAACATAGAGCAAGCTTAGGGGAAAAAAACAAACCAAATCTAGTTGGACCTCTACAGACTTTAAAATGTTATGCAACAGGGAGAAACTACCTCTCACTACTTCTCATAGGCCTCCAAACAGGGGAGGGAACCAAAGAGCTCCACAGAGACTAGAGATTGGCTCAGACAAAGGAGATGAAAAAACAATGTTGCTTGTTTCAGCTGCAAGGGGAAATCAAGGTTATGGTTCAATCTACTCAAAACATGGTTCAAATTTCCCCAGATTCTTGTATTGTTCAATTGGTTATTCTTCCATTGACAAAAATTGGAAAAATCTATAAATAAAGAAAGGATACCTAGGGGATTTTAGATCTTCTGATACTTATTGGGTTCAACAGATTAAACAGGACCACCCTGAGACAAAATTCATAATTTTTAAAAAGCATTTAAAGGGCTTTTAGACACAGGAACAAATGCTCAACTTATTGTCCAACACCATTGGCCAATGGCATGGTCTCTGGATATGACAACTATAGCTCTGCAGGTGCGAGTAATGTTTTTCATACTAGTAAAAATGCTAAACTGATTTAACCTGGAAGAATGCAGAGAGTGCTTTTGCTTTCACATGCAACTGACTTGCATTTGAGTTACAAATGTATGATCAATTTAGAATTATAGCCACAGGGCATGGAGGGAACTTCCTTCAACAGGTAAAATTTTCATTGATTTGATTTCTAGCCATCAGAGTCTACAACCATTTCAAAATTTTGCCTTTAAAAGTACATGTAAGTGGTGTAAGGTGCAGAGAAATTTCCCTGGGGTGGCCTGGCCTAGCTTGTAAGGTCAGATCTGTGCTACAGAGCTGGAGCTTGCAGCCCTGTTTCCCATGTACTGAGGAGCAAACTCTGCTGGGGCCTGCCAAGATTTGCCATGCACTGCAGCACTTGTCCCAGGGCCTGAAAGGCTGGATGTTGTTCCAGAGATGTGGGACACAGTTCTGGCCTGCCCAAGCCACTTATCCATTGCCTGCGCAAGCACTTTATGCATCAAAATTGTTCACTTCACCAGCACTTGGATCCCTAACAACAGCGGGGCCTCCAGGCCAGAGCAGGAGCACAACCTGTGTGTTGTAAGACTCCAAAGTGCCTAAATAAAAAATACAATTTTCTCTTTTCTCTAAACCTTACCACAAAAACTCTTTATAATCTTCAGGTCTAACTTCAGGTCTAATTGCTCACAACTTAAATTTCAAAAAACAAAAGGGAGAGTTCACTTCATAATAGGTTTCACTTGGCAGTATATACCTTTTAAAATATTTAAATTCTAATAAAGATGTAACTACCACAGCAGAAATATAATGCAATTGAAAGAAGAGTCCATTGGAAAGATTTTCATATGTACAATATTAGCATCCTGTCCAGTGCTAATGTGGGATTGAGGGTATGCTTATGTTTTTCCAGAAAAGCTAAATGGTCTATCTGAGTGCCAGTGTGTGCTGTCCAGCTGTATCATGGACCAAAACCTAGAAAAAGAGTTGATTCCACCTCCCAAGAAGCTGATGTTCAGTCCTATGACAGTGATGCCTCAGAGACCACACCACAACTGATAGACAAGGATCAAGTTAGACCAAACCTGGATCCAATTGAAGGAGTTGATGCAGGATGCCCAAGAGATGGTAACCAGAAACAAAATTAAAGGTCTAAATAGCTGATGAGTAAATAGAGATAACCAAACTGAAAGTTTAATGAAATAAAGGGACACACAAATTACTAGTATTCTTAAGAAAGAAGATAAAATGTTATTTATAGATAAGATTTTGTCCTTTCCAAATTCTTTTATGAGATCTCTGCTAATTGAGCTACAACCAAGAAACTCAAATCACCAAAACCTTTTGACAAGTACCAGCTACACTGATAGCTAACATTTGACTAGTTAAATTTTACAATTGTAAAAAAATTAGTGTAATTCAATTTGGCTAAAATATATTTGTGTGCACTCTGATTGTGTAAGATGTTTGTCAGTCTACCTGTGTATCTGTCTGTCTCTTGGTCTAGCTTATTAAGCTGTTGTTCGAAGTAGCTGAGCTAATGACTGTTTACATATGTAGAGCCTAAAGCACAAGTGCCTGTACAGGAGTGCCTAAGTGGCATGGAGCACCTGAGAAACTCATGGAGTGCTGACTGTGACAGGTATTCCAATCCCAAGGACACAGGGTGTAAGAAGTGAGGCAGTTCACAGAAAAAGGCATGATACAAGAGTATAAGTAGCCCCCAGGAACTTAGAGAGTACTTACAGTTACAGACAACTCTGTACTTGCTTCTGTCTGTTCAAATTTGTACAGGTCATCTGTCCATGTTTGTCCATTTGTTCATTCTGTAAACAGCTGTGGTTTTTTTTATTATTTTGAGCTCAACAATTTTCTTTCTTTTCTTTACATTCTTGGGTCATTTAATCAAAGTTTAATTTGAGTAATAGACTTAAAAAGTGTGCTTCTACCTGGATTCCCAGTTAGTCCAAATGATGCTAAAATTGGTTGTGTAAATGTAATGTATATTGTTGTTTATCATAACTTGAGTCTCTCTCATTGTTCAAAAATCATATGTTAAATGTTACTGTTGGAGTTTTCTTTTTTGATTTTTTTATTTAAAGAGAAAAACACAGAAAAATGATAGAAATATTACAGAATTTCAAGAAAAGAAGATAAACAGTAAGAAATCACTAGTTGATAAATTACATATTGTTCTTTTAAAAATAGTTTTTCAAGTTACAAAATTAAAGCTCACAAAGTGGACACTCAAGCAGTGAGAGTGCAAACAAATCTGTTCAACAATCCAACAAGAATCTAGAAATACGGTTATCATGAGTGGAGTTTTCTTAAGTCAAAAAAATTCTTATAAAGATGACTAAACAAAATCCCTTAGGGTGATGGATGTTATTGGACAGGACTTCAATTGGTGAATAAGAAAGTGGCCACTTGGTAACATTTATCTCGCTCTTGTTCATTGATTGGAGGCCCCAGTGATCTCCATAGCCTTATGGGAAATACTTCGGCTAAAGTTATAAAAATACATTATTGTAATACATTCATATTGGTCATTATCAAAATAAATAGTACAATAAGGTTTTTGATTTGAAGATGCCCATACAAAGGTTGTCATATGGCTATGCCAGATTGTTACAAAATCATGTTGTATCAATGTATTCATGCTTCCAAATGTATAGGTTTTCCAAAATGTAAAACAGGGATTGTTTATGGTGACAAAATTTTGGTTCAGATTCAGACCTCAGACTATACCAAAAACTTATGAGATATACATCCCACTAAAGGTTAACAAGTTAAGTAAAATTTGTTATGTATCAGATACGGATGTTCTACCAAAAACAATATATTTGATGTCAAAATGAAAATGCAAATGTGTTATGGTTGTCAAGCTACAGTGTTGTATATAGTGTCATTTCTAATTTCTGTGTAAAATATGTAACTGTTTACATTCTACAGATATCCAAATGTTAAAACATTTATGGTAGCTTGAAAAAATGGTCCTATTTTATGTTCTAAAATGTTTGATATTTAGATAAAATGACAACACTGAAATAGATGGGCTAAGAGGATAGACAATATTTTGGCCCTAGCTGTCAATGAAGTCAATGAGGACACAGGACATTACAGAACCTCTGCTGTGACATCCAATACCCAGCAAGTCCCTGGTCTTCTAATCAAGGAGACTATGAGACCACAGAGGAAAGTGATCATCGGTGAGTCACCAGGAGAAAATATCTCCTAGGCTTTCACAGAAAGCAACTTGGGCGAGCAATGACCATGACTGATCTGAATGGTTGACCCTGACAAGAACTAAGAGGTGCTATGCATGGTTCCAAGACATTTCTTAAGGAGACTTAACTGACCTTGATAAATAACCAAAAAACTGATTGTTTTTAAAAGAGGTCTCACCTTAACTTGGTCTTGAACATCCTGCAGAAAATGTACAACTACTAGAGGTCTATAAAATAATGCTAAAGTAATATGTTATAAAAGAAACTCAAATCACCAATACCTTTTGACAATTACCAGCTACTCTGGTAGCTGACTACTGTTATGGAATTATGAACTGCATAGGGTTCCAATTGTGGAATGCAGGGATTTAAAATGTTTGGACTGCATTTAAAATAAAAAGATCTTCTACAGAGCTCTCCAACACAGCTCTTCCAGCTTCAACTGACCCCCCCCCCATCCTGTGCAACAGCAAAACAAAAAGAGATGGTTATGTTAGGAACCAAAGAAGTTGCTACAGCCTAGAAAAACACCAAGCCACTAGACAATCCAAGCAATGAATTGCAAGGAAGAGCACCTGAAACTGACATCATCTTCTGGACTATATAAACCAACATGCTGCGTTACTTGGGCAGTACCTTTCCTCCCATCAGGAGAATAAAGATTCCACCTGATCTCAGCTTTTTTTCTATATTTTCTCATCCTCTCATGGTCATTCACCCCAAGAATCTCAAAAGCCAATGTGGGTCATGGCACTCTCTGATTTCACAGGACTGTCCTTAGAAAGATCCATTGAAATAAGACTGGCTAAGACACAAATGTTTTGCTTTTTTGTTTTTCTTTGTGGAGAACATTGTTTTTAAACTGGTTTATTTTTCATATTTGATAAGACAAAAATTTCTGACCATTTATAAATTTCAGCACAATAAAAAGTGTAAATTGACTAAGATCCATAAGTTAAGGCAAAGAATACAAGATTCATAAAATTCAAATTCATTTTAAGTAGGCATGCAATCTTCTTTAAGAGATATATTTCCAACTTGGTTATAACCTCAATCCTACCTCTAATAGTAAAAGTAAATATTGCTCAAAACTATTAAAAATCATGAAAATAATATAATTCTTTAAAAAATGATTATTTACAAGTTTGTCTTTTTCTTATTTGTAGGCATAAATGTATATATTATATTACATCTATGTGTATATGTGTATTTATACATTGTTGAGATGGTACCAGTTATTTTTGTAAAAAGGTGCTCAGTAATTAAAGAAACATAAACCTAAATACCTTTTTGTTCATATAACTTTTTAAAAATGTTTTAAAAGATATAACAAAGATGTACTCAACTTCTAACGTATGTTTTCTTTTCATTAGCTGATCAAATTTTTATTTGAAATGTTTTGGTTTTTGATTTTTTTGAGTGTGTGATTTTTTTGGAAACAGGTTCTGTGTAGTTCAGGCTGGTCTTGAAATTACTATGTAGTCCAGGATGGACTTGAACTCACAGCAATCATCCTGCCTCAGCCTCCCAAGAACTGGAATTATGGGCATGCACCACCATGCCTGACTTATTTAAAATGCTTTATCTTTAGAAATAGTTTCAGTTTCACAAAAGTTAAAAAAATTAATTGCCAGATATGGTGGCACATGCCTGAATGTCAGCACTGTGGAAGCTGAGGCAGGAGGAATGATGCAAATTCAAGACCACTCTGGGCTACAGAGTGAGTTCAAAGCCAAACTCAGTTACATAGTGGAACCCTGTCTGAAAAACAGAGAGAGAGAGAATTAAAAAGCATGAAAAATATAAATTTTTGGTACTAGGAATTGAGCTCAGGATGCTGCACTTGTCAGACAGGTGCTTATGTCACTAGGCTACATCCCCAACTCTATAATTACAATTTTTGAATTTATTAGGATCTTACAGACTTAAAAATTAGAATCAAAAATTAGCTGTGCAAGACTAACACCTGCCTGTCAAGCACAAGATTGTGAGTTTGATCCCTGGAACACAAAAAAAATTAGAGTCAGTGGGGCTGGGGGTTTAACTCAGTGGCACAAGCAAGTGTGAGGTCATGAGTTCGATCCCCGGTACAAAAAAAAAGTCAGTTAAACATTGAGATAATATAAATACAACATTCCGTTATTTTAAAGTTTATATTATTTAGCTTCTCGAACAATAATATATAGCAACAGTCAGTATAAATATCACTTATTAATTCATACCAGTGTACATATTTTTTGCTGGACATGAGTTTAAAATGATAGAGATTATAGCACAATATACTGATATTTTGCTAGACATTAGTTTTAAAAGTTATTTTAGAGCACAAATGGCATTTCAATCTCTGATAACAGAATGAAAATCATGCATTTTAGTAACTAGCAAGGGCCCAAATCTAGCTATTTCTAACCTCTAAAGTGGTCTGCATGCCATGACTATGTTAGTTTCAGGATTAATTTGTTCTAAAATGTTCTCAAGACTGCTTTCTTAACTAACTCTAGTTTACAGAACCTGACAGCTTCTATTTTATTATTCTACTCAGCATGTGAGTTAGGTAACAGGCATCTATCATGTATTATGATTTTTAAAATGGGAACAATTTTAAAAGCTTCTATTTATTACACCTTATCTAATAAAAGTCCATTTGAGAGCTTTCTTACTAAGTCTGTATTAAAAATAGGCAGTTTATTCTTGTACATCAACTTGCATCTAAATAAGCATTGTCCAGTCATGCTGTACTTCTTCCTAATTTCCTGAAAAAGTTGAGTCCATATTTACTTACATAGGTAACAACTCAGTCAACTCTAAAATGATGATGCCAGCAAGTGCTAAAACAAAATAAATATTTCTCTGAACATTTCTTAGATTTTTCTAGATTTTCTGGGCTTTGCCATTTTCAATGTCCACAATTAGTAGTTTCCTTTGTAGTCTTTCAAGTAAATTCATATATGGGCATCCTTTCATCCAAAAGAATTTGCCTTTGGTCTCATAAACATTTGGTAATGAATTAATCCATTGGGAGTCAATATAAAGATTGAAGTTCAAAACTCCCCCCCAAAACTTTAAAAAATTTAAGTACTAGTCTGTTATAATGCATGCAAATGGTATTTTGACATATTGACAAATGTTAAGTTTTTTCTCTACAAAAATATCTTTTAAAATATTAGCTTTTGTCAGATAATGTACATTTTACAGAACATATAAAACTGTTAAAAATTAAGTAGATAAATAAAACCTCTCAGTTATTTACAATTAAGTTAAAATGCTAAAGATATTTGCTAAATATAAATTCATG
Organism: Hydrochoerus hydrochaeris; assembly: GCA_004027455.1. Lineage (NCBI taxonomy): Eukaryota > Metazoa > Chordata > Mammalia > Rodentia > Hydrochaeridae > Hydrochoerus > Hydrochoerus hydrochaeris. Next base: position 38,957 of record PVLA01005669.1, read on the forward strand.
TATTCCTTGCTTAAAATATATAACTGATAATATATTTAAATATTAACAATTTCATGAATTGTTGATATATACCACTAATATAAGATCAAACAGCTAAAAATAGAATTTATCAAGCTACAAGTCAACTACTTAAAATGAGCTTAATACATAATTCTCAAAGTGATCTCAAAGTTATCATCATTTTTTTATTTAAAAAGAAAAAAACATGTAAAGGGTAGAGGTAATACAGAATTTCAAAAAAAAAAGATAAACAGTAAGAAATCACTAGCTGATAAATTACATATTGTCCTCTTAGAAATAGTTATTCAAATTAAATTTGAGACTTTTTTTTTGGTGCCAGACTAGAACTCATGACCTCATATTTGCCAGACAGACTGACACCACTGAGCTAAATCCCCAGTTATCATTTTAAGACAGCTGTTCATAATTTTAAGACAACTTATTTATGTAAGCATAATTTATTTAATATATTAATAACAAGTTTTTTTTATTTTAAACATAATGATATGCCAAACAATATTACAAACTCCAACATAAACACTAATTTACAATGCTGATGTTAGCCTGAGCTCAACCAATACCCAACACCAACTCTAACTACCATTCACCCTAATCCAACCCTATTACCTGACTGTGGGGTGTCCTCTCTCCACCAGCCTCCCTGTCACTCCTGGCCCCCCTCCACACATCCAAGCTCCTCCTTGCTTGCTGCATCTCACACTCCTGCTGCTAAAATCTGAGGGATACCTAGGATGGACTTTGGTGGAAATGTGAAGCCTGAGGTTGATGGGCCAAAGGGTGGTTTTAGCATGAAGATGAGGTCTGGACTTCCTGAAGCCTGGAGTGTATTTGGTGAGAAGGGGAGGCCTGAGGCTGGTGAGACTGGAGTGGTTGGGTGGTTGTGGAGTCAGGATTGGAGAGGGCTTGGCTCATGTGCAAAAAGGGAGTGGGAAGTTTGTTTCTTTTTTTTTTCTTGGTACCAGAGCTTGAACTCACAACCTTGCACTTGCCAGGCAGGCACTTGTGCTGCTGAGCTAAACCTCCAGCCCAGGAGGTTTATTTCTGAAACTAGAAGAACACAGAAGTTACTCTTGAAGAAATAAGTTGCTTCTCTGGGCCCAGTACCAAGTTGAGTGGATGTCATGTTAGAGATAGGTGAGCCCCAGGCTGGCAGAATCTATCAATGAGGCCTGGAGTTTGTGAGACTTGGGACAATGTTAGCAGGAAAGGGAGGCCTGGAGTTGGTGAGGCCTGGGGTGGGTTTGGCTGGAAGGTGAGGCCTAGGTTATGGTGAGGCTGGTGGGTACTTAAGTGCCAACTTACTCAGAGACTAAGTGCTGTATGAGGGCTGAGGCCCTGGAAGGAGGCTTTGATGCAGCACAAGACAGACAAGAACCAACGCTGTGTGTTAACTCTTCTAGGTGGCAGTCTGCATAAAGCAAGACAAACTTGGAGTGGAAAGGGTCAGAAGAGGAGGTATGAGCCAATGCATTTCTCAAGCATTGGGAGCTTCAAGCCTATATAAATAGCCCATTTCTCTTCAAACATAGCATCTATTACAGATGGTATTCATTTAATGGCTTACCTGTTCAACGACTATTCATGGGCATGCTATTCAGACTTGTGACCTGCCATTTGGACTTCTAAATGTCTTTTTAAAAGTACAGTTCTGTACACCTTGTCTATAGAGCCTCAATGTCTTTTTTGTACAGTACATTTTGGTAAATTACAGTATGGTAATTTTTGCTGATTGTACTGTACAGCACAGACAATACAGTAGTGTACATTTACAGTACATTTCTGGATGTCAAAGTTATGCAGATAAAAAGCAAAGTTGGAGTTTTCTTTAACCATTTCTTTGTTCTGAATATTGAAATGTACATACTCTGTACAATTCTTCATTTAGCAACCAGCTCAATTAATGATCTAGTTATACAACCTGGTTGTTAAATGAGGAAAATGTACTAGATTTCCCATAATTGTTTTTCCATGAATAATTTTTATTGTAGTGTTTGACTAATACTATTATTCTTTCTATACTGAAATAGACAGAGAATCCACTTGATTATGAAAGCACAAATTTATCTAAAATATAGATGCTAATGTAGGGAGAGTTAGAAGGGAATGTAAGTAAAGACAACATAGGACATGATCTGGGTGGCTGATGGTTATGTATTTACAAGTTTATTGTACATTATATACTTCAGGAAGCTAGCTCCTGTGACATTATTACATGTATTCACTTTGTGCTCCTTAGCCCCTGACCTTTCCTCAAGCCAGAAACAAAGGCTAAGACTCTGATTAAGTTAGATTACAGAATCGGTGAAACAGGTACTTTTAGAAATCAGCTTATCCCTATAAGTGTGACTACATGGTCCTTGAACCTTTGAGAAATTTGCTTCCTGTTGTTTGGTAGCTGTTCCATGCATCCACAATCTTATAAATAAACTTTTGCCTCATATTACTTTCACTTCTGACTTCTGCTTTCTGCAGGGGGATGGTGTAGAGGGACCCGAGTTCCACATTCTCTGCTGGGGGTCCTTAGCTCTGAGCCAGCCTCTCCCTCACTTTTCTATTATTCACCACAGAGGAGGTGAGAGCCCAGATACTTGGGGAGTGGGGGACAGGAAGTCCTTGAAGACCCCTGGCCTCTCAAAGACCACCAGCCTGGGCCAGGGGTTTAGCTCAGTGGCATAAGGGCCTGTCTGGCAAATACAAGGTCATGAGTTCAATCCCTGGTACTGAAAAAAAAAAAAAACCAAAGACCATCAGCCTGACAGAACACTAATACTAATCAGGGAAGCTGGGGTGGTTCTTTCAATAAAAAGCAAAGCAGATTTCTGAGCAAAGATTATCTTAGCAGGAATATAAGTCATTTCATGAGAAACATGTCAATTTATTATGACCCCATAACATCCCTAAACAAAGCCAACCTGATAGAAATAAAATGGAAAAATATACAAATATGGTAAGAGATTTCAATAGCCCTCTTTTTGTTGTTGTTTTGCTTTTCAGAAGTAGGGTCTTGTTACATAGTACAGTCTGCAATTTAACTCACTATATAGCTCAGGCTGGCCTAAAACTCAATCTCTCTGCATTGGCCTCCCAAGTGCTGGGATTACAGGAATGCACCACCACACCTGGATCCTCTTTTAATTTGACAGAAAAAAGAAAATTTTACAAGTCACTCTGCAATAACAACAGGATAATATTTACTGGTTTCAAGTGTACATGAAACTATTTTTTATTATGCATTCTTTGATTCATTTTACCCTCTTTTACTCCTTTCACTCATCCCCTTTTTCTTCTCCAAGTACTTAGGATATTTTCAAAGACAGATGTATGAGCTAAGCCACAAAACAAATGTAAATGAAAGAAGAGGATTAAAATTATAGACGGTATTTTCCATGCCAACAAGGAAATATGTTTTAAAACTGACAAGAGAGATATCACTAAATATTTTACAGACTTTAAAAGGACAAGGAGGTAAGGGAAAATTACTAACATATTAAGTCCTATAAGTTCAATAACTTTGATATGAACATATTTCCTGAAAGAAAAAAACTAACAAAGTTCACATAAGAAATTGATACACTAAAAGCAATAAACCCATTAAATACTTCCCCACTAACTGGAAACTCAGATGATTTCACAAGTGAATTTTACCAAACATTTAAGGAAGAAATGATACCAATTTTATACAAAATCTTACAGAATGTCTAAAAGAAGGAAATATTTCCCAACTCATCCTTTGAGTCTAATACTACTCAGTTTTTTAAAAATGAAGACATATATCTGGTTGTGGTGGCACAGGCTTATAGCCTCAACACTTAAAAGGCTGAGGCAAGAGGATAGCTATGAGTTTGAGAACAGCCTGAGCTATTCATGGTGAGCTCAAATTCAGCATGAGCTGCACAGTAAGATCCTGATATTTTAAGGTCTCAGAAAATTAACCTATAGATCAATATCCCACAAAAATAGATGCAAAAACTTAAATTTTTAACAAAATGAATATAGCAACATAAAAAACAATACACACTGATCAAGTGGGAATTATCCTGAGAATACAAGATAGATCAGCATTTCAAAACCAATCAGTGGAGTTCACCATGTTGTGGTGAATCATGGTTATTTTACCAGTGTTTCTTTAGAGCTAGTATTAAAGCATCAAGTTTCCACCTGGTAAACTATGCAAAAAAACTATGCACATACTCCTAGGTGATCTAATTGCTTAACAAATGTTAATACCATTTTTCCCCTATTATATATATATATATATATATATATATATATATATATATATATATATAATTTCTGATCCTCTTGACCACTAACTAGTCAATATTTAAATATGTTCTAGTTTTACCCAGAAGGACTGCTTCTGGCAACTCCAAGGAAAAACCATTTAAATGAAGCTGAGGATAAGATTTTGGACCTTGAGGACAGGATCACAATTAGGGATTGTGAAAGGATAGAACTTTTAAAAACAACAAAGCAGCATGAAATGACAATACAGCAGCTTCAAGATGATGCCAAGAGAAACAATATAAGATTAATAGGCATCAGTGAAGATGCAGGAGTCAATGCAAATGACATAGCTAAAATATTCAGAGAAGTAATAGCAGAAAATGTCCCAAACATGAGGAAAAATCTGATATGCAGATAAGTGAGGCATATAGAATGCCAAACAGTCAAAACCAACATAAATCCACACCCAGACATACAATAATTAAGATCTCAGACATACAGCATAAAAACAGAATACTAAAAGCTGTTAGAGAAAAGACACAACTCACCTATCAAAGAAAGCCCATTACAATCACGGCAGACTTCTCAGCACAAACCCTCAAATGAAGAAGAGCTTGGAGTGAGGTATTTCAAGCCCTGAAAGAAAACAGCTTTCAACCCAGATTGATGTACGCAGCAAAACTTTCATTCAAATTTAATGGAGAAACAAGACACTTCCATGACAAAGAACAACTGAAGAAATTCATATCCACCAAACCAACCCTAGAAAGAATATCAAAAGACATACTAGATAGAGAAAAAAAAAATGACCACAATCCCCAGAACAACAACAGAAAGAAACCACTGGTAGGACAAGCAATTAAATAAGGGGAAAAGTAGAATGCAAACAACTGGAACATAACATGGCAAAGTTGAGCCAGTACATATCAGTGATATCCATAAATGTAAATGGCCTCAATTCACCTATCAAAAGAAATAGGTTGACAGAATGGATCAAGAAACATGATCCCACAATATGCTGTATACAGGAAATACATCTGACCCAGAAGAAGACTCATAGATTAAAAGTCAAAGGATGGAAAACAGTATTCCATGCAGCAGGAACCCAGAAAAAAATCAGGGGTAACTATTCTATTTGCAGACAAAGTGAACTTCAGACCTTAAATGATTAAAAGAGATAAAGAAGATCACTACATACTCATTAGTAGAAAAATTCAAGAGGAAGAACTAACAATTATAAATATATATGCAAACACAGCAGCACCCAACTATATAAGACAAATACTAACGGCCATGAAAAACCAAATACACAAGAACATAATTGTAATAGGAGACTTTAACACCCCACTGTCACAAAGAGATAGATCAACTAGACAAAAAGTCATCGAAGAAATAATAGAACTGAATCATACCTGTGAGTGAATGGACTTAGTGGAGGTTTACACAGTGTTCCACCCAACCAAATCAGAATACACATTCTTCTCAGTTGTTCATGGAACATTCTCCAAAATAGACAAAACATTATCCCATAAAATATTCTTTAGTAACTGCAAAGATATTGAAATTATCCCATGCATAATATCTGACCATTATGTGCTGAAATTGGAAATTAATGGCAAAAAAATTACAAAACCTGCATAAATTAATGGCAAAAATTACAAAACCTACATGAAAATTAAATAACAAATTTTTGAGCAACCAGTGGGCTACAGATGAAATTAAAGAAGAAATAAAGCAACACCTACAATTCATTGAAAATGTGGAAACAATATACTGCAGTCTGTGGGCTGCAATGAAAGTAGTCCTAAGAGAGAATTATATAGCAATAAATTATCATATCAAAAAAAACAGAAGGAGCACAAATAAACAACCTAATGTTTCATCTCAAGCTTCTAGAAAAAGAAGAGCAGTTAAACCCAAAGCTCATAGAAGAGTGGAAATTTTAAAGATTAAAGCAGTAATCAATGCAATTAAAACTAAAAGAAACAATACAAAGAATTAAAGAATCAAAGAGCTGGTTTTTTGAGAGAATAAACAAAATTGACAAACCTCTATCTCATCTTATACAGAAAAAGAAAGAAAAAGCCCAAATTCATGCAATAAGGACTGAAAAGGAGAAATTACTACAGATCCCATGGAAATTCAAAAGATCATGAATACCTACTTTGAGTGGAAAACACAGAGGAAATGGACACATTTCTAGAAACATATGAACTACTAAAGCTCAATCAAGAAGATATAGCAAATTTTAATAACAAAATATCAGCTATTGAAATTGAAAATGTAATTTAAAACTTACCAACAAAGAAAAGCCCAGGTCCGGATGGATTCACAGCTGAATTCTACAAGAAATTTAGAGATTTGATGCCAGTACTCCTTAAGCTCTTCAATGAAATTGAAAAGGAAGCAATCCTCCCTAAATCATTCCTGCAGGCAAGTATTACTCTCATACCAAAACCATAGAAAGACCCAACCAAAAAGGAGAACAATAGGCCAATCTCACTAATGAACCTTGATGCAAAGATTCTCAGTAAAATACTGGCAAATAGAATGTAGCAAATCATCAAGAAGATTATACATCATGACCACATAGGATTCACTCCAGAAATGCAGGGATGGTTTAACATATGCAAATCAATAAACATAATACACCACATCAACAGAGCCAAAAACAAAAACCACAAGGTCATCTCAATAGATGCATAAACAGCTTTTGATAAAGTCCAATACATGTTCATGATAAAAACCTTCAGAAACTCAGAATACATGGTATCTATCTCAATCTTATAAAGGCCATCTATGACAAACCAACAGCCTACATTATACTAAATGGACAAAAACTGAAAGCTTTCACTTTAAAATCAGGGACAAGACAAGGATGTCCACTATCACCACTCCTTTTCAACATAGTTCTGTAAATACTAGCCAGGGCAATCAGACAAGAGAGAGAAATAAAAGCAGTAAAGATAGGAAAGGAAGAAGTTAAATTATCACTATTTGCAGATGACATGATACGCTATATAGAAGACCCAAAAAATTCCATTAAAAGACTACTAGAGATAATAAACAAATTCAGCACTGTAGCTGGATACAATGTCAACACTCAAAAATCAATAGCATTCCTGTACACAAACAAAAAACTCACCAAGAGGGAAATTATGAAAACATTGCCCTTCACAATAGCATCAAAAAAATGAAATACTTAGGAATCAACCTAAGAATATAAAAGACCTATATGCTGAAAAATATGCTATGCTAAAAAAGAAGATTGAAGATGATATTAGAAAATGGAAGGATATTCCTTGCTCTTGGTGAGGAGGAATGAACATTGTGAAAATGGCCATACTCCCAAAACTTTTATACAGATTTAACACAATCCCAATCAAAATACCATCAACATACCTCACAGATCTAGAGAAAACATTCCTAAAATTCATTTGGAAACAGAAGAAACCTAGAATAGCAAAGGCAATTCTGGGCAACAAAAGCAAGGCAGTAGGCATCTCAATTTCTGACTTGAAATTATACTACAAAACCAAAGTGGTAAAATCAGCATGGTACTGGCAAAGAAATAGACCTGAGGATCAATGGAACAGATTAGAAGTTGCAAGCACAACTACAAAGACACTCAACCACCTGATATTTGAAAAGGGAGATAAACGGTGTTAATAAATGGTGTTGGAAAAATTGGCTCTCCACATCCCAAAGACTGAAACTAGATCCATGCCTATCACCTTGCACAAAACTATAGTCTAAATGGGTCAAAGACCTAAATGTTAAATCAGAAACTCTAAATCTCCTAGAAGACAAGGTAGGTAGAAATCTTGGAGACATAGGGGTAGCCAGAGAATTCATGAACAAAACACAAACTGCAAGGGAAACACTTCAAATAATGAACAACTTGGGATCTCATATTATTGAAAAGTTTCTGCACTTCAAAAGAAATCACCAATAGACTAAAAAGAAAACCCACAGAGTGGGAAAGAATTTTAGCCAACAACCCCTCAGACAAAGGACTTATATCAAGAACATATAAAGAATTGAAAAACAGGCTGGAATCCAGGAGGCTGTACAAAGAAGCAATTCCCTCACCACCCTCTTAGTAAGCACCTCCCTCCAGCATGAGCCAAGAGGAAAACCAGAGAGCCACCCCTGAGATCCAGCCACAGCCATGCTGGAACCCAGGAGGCTGCACAAAGGAGCAATTCACCTGCTGCCCTCTTGGTAAGCACCTCCCTCCAGCGTGAGCCAGGCAGAGATCCAGTAGTGTCTCCTGTGAGCCTATCATTGCACAGGCTTGGAATCAAACATCCCAACACACCCCCTCCCCCCTGTTAGCAACTGGGGATAGAGCTCTGAGCATCTCTTGAGAGGATTACTGTATGCAATATAGCAAACATGGGGGTCTCCTATATCTTCTCTTTGAAAACAAGTGTTTTCAGTTTTATTTCATTATGATTAATTGATTTACTCTATTCAATATTCTCTTTTGATTGATTTTTAAATGTTCTGTCTGGCCTTCCTGGGGCATCAGCCAGGAGAAGAATCAGAGAGCGGCCCCCAAGATCCCACCACAGCCATGCTGGAACCCAGGAGGCTGCACAAAGAAGCCATTTGCCTGCCCTCTTGGTGAGCACTTTCCTGGGGCATCAGCCAGGAGAAGAATCAGAGAGCAGCCCCCAAGATCCCACCACAGCCATGCTGTAACCCAGGAGGCTGCACAAAGAAGCCATTTGCCCACTCTCTTGGTGAGCGCCTTCCTCTGGTGTCAGCCAGGAGCAGGCCGAGTAGTATTTCCTGTGAGTCTACCGGTGCACGGGCTTGGAATCCAACATCCCCCCTTCCCCCATTAGCAACTAGGGACAGAGATCTGAGCATCTCTTGTCAGGATGATTGTATGCAACATAGCAAATGTAGGGGTGTCTCCTCTATTTTCTCTTTGAGAGCAAGTGCTATTTTCAATTTTGATTCATTATGATTAATTGCTTTACTCTTTTCATTATTCTCTTTAAATTGATTTTGTAATGTTCTGTTTTTTTGTTTGATTTTGCTATACCTAATTGACTAGACAACTACTGTGAAGATAATGAGATATACTATGGTACCTATTATTGTTATCCCAGTAACCTGCTGTGAAGTTCTGTACCAAATTCTCTGCACTGTCTCAATTGGCTTTGTTCTGTTTTGTTCTGTTGTATTTCTACTATCTTTAAAAGAAAAAAAAAAGAAAGAAAAACATCAAGCCCCCACAATTCAAAGACCTGCTCCAAAAATGGGCATCTGAAATGAACACACAGCTCTCAGATGAAGATATACAAATGGCAAATAAATGCATGAAGAAGTGTTCACCATCACTGGTCATTCAAGAAATGCAAATTAAAACAGCACTGAGATTTCATCTCACTCTGGAAAGAATAGCTGCCATCAAGAAATCAACTGAAAACAAATGTTGGCAAGGCTGTGGGGAAAAAGGAACACTGCTCCACGGTTGGTGGGAGTATAGACTGGTGCAACCACTATACAAATCAGTATGGAGAATTCTCAGAAGACTAGGATTGGAAGTTCCATTCAACCCAGCTATTCCCCTCTGGGGTATATTCCCAGAAGAAATGAAAATGTCATATCACAGTGATATATGTGCCTCCATGTTTATAGAAGCACAATTTTTAATAGGTAAATCTTGGAAACAACCATGATCCCCATAAACTGCAGAGTGGGTGAAAAAGATGTGATATTTTTATACAATGGAATATTACTCAGCTATAATAAATGATGATCTTGAGGCCTTCATAGGCAAATGGAGACAACTTGAGTCTATTCTCATTAGTGCAATAAACAAGAAATGTATTTATAAATATTGCATTGTGTCTCTAGTGTAAAAAGTAATAAGAAATGTAGGAGTAATATAACCCAAAATATGTAATTGCTATTATAAAAAAGAGAGGAAAGAAAAAGTACTCTAAAGGATATAACTGTTTGCATGTTTAAATGTGTATGATTGATAACCATATTACTAAGTTTTTGTTGGATAGGTGAACAGAACTGTTTGCAATCACACTGTTTGAATGCCTAACTTTGTATGCTTTACTTCTGTAACTTGAACAACTACTTCTAAGAGGACAATATGTAATTATCAACTAGTGATTTCTTACTGTTTGGTTTTTTTAATTATGTATTATTTCTACCTTCTTTATGTTTTGTTTTTTTCTTTAAATAAAATTTTAAAAAATAATAAATAAAATTTGTTTAAAAAGAAGCCAGATCGGTCATCGCCCATTACCCCTCATGGCAGTTTGTGTCACTTCTTCAGAGGAAACATGCTTCAGGCAGCTAAGTCAGTTAAAAATATTATAGGCAGTCAGACAGGGCTAGGGCCTCAAAGGAGCCACCAGAGAGGACCTGGTGTCTTGTGACCATGGAGGAGACAGATACCTCCGCTGTGGGCCAGATCCCAAGATAAAAGGCTAAACTTGGCCCTCAAACCCCACAGGGGGACATTCTTAATATGGCTTTTCACATTTTCAATAACAGAGATAAAACTCAAAAGGAGGAAAAATAGCAATCTGATCTTTTAGAAGTGATATTTGGGGCTCTAAAACAAGTGAACCAAGACAAGATGGCAATGCCCAAGCCCCTTCCATACCATGCTTCAAGTGCAACAAAAAGGATGCTGGGAAAGAGAATTCCCCCTCTGCAATCTCAAGGGTCATTGGAAGAGAGACCATGCTAGCCACCAGAGAGTGAGTAAGCCATCCTCTAACTCCTTGCCCTCATATGAGATCTCATCACCACTGGTTTCATCACTAGCTGACCTACTTGGACTTGCTGCTGAAGATTGGTGGAGGTCAGGGCCCACTGTCCCCATTAAGATATCCTTCTCAGAGCCCCAAGTCTCACTGGAGGTGAGGTCTCAGGTAAAACACTCTCTGTACTTGTAGACATGGAGGCCAGGTATAGTGTTTTTCCTGAGTTTTCAGACTGTTATACTAAATTCTCAGTCTCTGTAATGGGTGTTGACAGCCAGCCTACACAGCCTTTTCAAACAGGGCCCATTCCATGCAGGCTTCAAACTCTTCTTTGCCTATGGCTTTCTAGTAATATCAATATGTCCTGCACCCCTTTTAGGTAGGGATCATCTTCAAAAGCTTAACTTCTCTTTTACCTTCTCCCTCCCCACAGCTCTCATCCTCCAAACACCCTCACAATGCACCACAAAACTATCCCTCCTCTCCCCTCTTCCCTTATTGACCCCATAGTTTGAGACACCTCCAGCCTCACCAATGCTATCCATGCTATGCCTGTTTTAATTCATCTTGGGAATCCTTCAATTTTTTAATGCATTCCCCAATATCCTATAGCTCCCAAACATTTATGGGGACTTAAACCTATAATCAAGCATCTTTTACATAATGGTTTTCTCAGACATACCCATTCACCCTACAATACTCCTATTCTCCCAGTACTCAAGCCTAATAGGTTCTATCATCTTATACAAGACCCTAGGGTAATAAATGATGCTATTACCCCAATTCACCCAGTGGTGCCAAACCCTTACACTATGCTCTCTCATGTCTTTCCCTCCACCACTCACTTAATAGTCCTAGACCTTAAAGATGCCTTTTTTACCATCTTCTTACACCTTGATTGTTAGGATTCCTTTGCATTTATGTAGACTGACCCAGACACTCTCAGGTCTCAAAAACTTACTCACATCTGTCATATCTGTGTTACAACCTCTCCCAGGGACTCAAACCACCCCCTTCCTTTCCTACTCATTAATTTCATGAACACAGCCCTGGTCAGGAATGGCAGATATATTTTACACACATGCCCCCACCACTAAACTTTCAACTATCTTCTTACCTTTGTCTGTACTTTTTAAGGATGGATAAAAGACTTTCCCACAACCAGAGAGACTGCTGATATAGTTACTAAAATCCTGTTACAAGAAATCATTCCAAAGTTTGGTCTACCTCAGAGTATCCAGTCAGATAATGCTCAATCCTTTATTTCTCAGATCTCTCAACAGGACTACAACCAAAGTGGAGTGGCCCCTACCTGGTCTTCCTTGGAACTTCAACAGTGGTCAAGGTTGCTGGACTGCCATCTTGGTTCCACATCACTCAAGCTAAGTGGTACCCTCCTAACCCTAACTCCCCTGCTCTAAACATCCTGAGTGATTGTATCATCTCCATCTTACCAAGGCCCCACAGCCACAATTTTTAGGCCAGGTCATTGTTTGTTATCCTATTTGGTTCCTAATCCCTTACATGAGACCCCCCACTCTGGGTCTAGGATTTCCTCTCACTTGTAGTAATGCATCCACAGCCCTCCCCATTCCTACTCTATCATTTCCCAAACATGATTCAACTATCAGGTCTTATAATTTTCATGCTTCCCACTGTTTCCAGCTCAACCCCTGGACCAAGGACAAGTCCTACCTACACATTTACTTTTACCCTTTCAGATGGAGGAATAATTGCCTCCCATAACTTCATCCCTCCCAACACCATCCTCATTTTTTAGATTCTTCTTCACCAAGGTCCTGATGGAACAACACATTTGGATCAAGGGCAGCTTTCCTTCTACCTCTCCTGGGTCCTCTAAATATGATAGTGGCCTGCCTCTTCATAGCACCTTGTCTTTTTGTTTCTCTAATCTAGGATGCAAGTGTTCACCAATGATAAAGTTGTCCTACTAAAACACCTGGTATCAACTTCCACTTGGGCATCAACCATCATCTTATCAACCCTCTTAAACTCCAACATGATGCCTCTGTTCAGCAGGAAATAGTAAAAGAGAGTCTTCATGCTTTTCCTAACAATAAAATGGGAATGGAAGAGTTTTGCCCTGGATAAACTACAGGATATCATGGCAGTAGTTCAACATGTTGGAAAGCCAAATCAGGGAGCTTACCCTGACAGCCACTTCCTCCTTCTTCCCCAGTTACAACTTCCTTCTTTCTTTCCCCCATATGCATGAAGAAAATTCCAATCAGCTCCTCACACATCATCAATGCCTGCCCCAAGCACCACATCTGGTCCAAAAGTCACATACACTCCACACCTCCATATCCGGGCAGAGGAGAAAGCCAAACCCTTGCTGGTTGTGGGCTCCTCTCCATGTCCTTTAAATAAAAAAAGCTACTTTTACATTTTCCTTATATTCTGCTCCTTTATTGCACCAGAAAACTCTAACACTGGTCTTGCCCCTCAGAAGGCAAGAGTGAGGCACTTTGTAGTACCTACTGAGGGGACTCCAGTCCTATTTAGGAAGAAGGGGCTGTTTTTGTTGGCCACATGGCAAGCTATTGTTCTAATGCCAGTACAAACACATCCCCACTAGTGTCTATTAAACCTTCAAAGAATTTTCCATTAATCTTTACAAAACACATAGGCCTGTTCATAGTCACCTCCTGTGTAAAATAGGTTTTTCTCTTTGAGTCTTGCTCTGAGGGTCTTACTCCTTCATGAGCTGACTATATTTAACAAAAAAGGATTATCTATAGGTAACAAAAACAACTGTGCCATATATTTACCCTGTTCAAAAATCCAGAGATCCACAATGAAAGAGTTTTGCCCTAGAATAAATTATAGGACATTATGGCTGCATTTCAACATGGTGGAAGGCCAAATCAGGGATGCTTACCCTGACAGACACTTCCTCCTTCTTCCCCAATTACAATTTCCTCCTTCCTTTCCCAGTGTACATGAAGAAAATTTCAATCAGCTCCTCACACATCAACAATGCCCACCCCAAGCACCACATCCAGTCAAAGGTCACATATACCCCACACCCTCATATCCAGGCAGAGGAGAAAGCCAAACCCTTGCTGGTTGTGGGCTCCTCTCCATGTTTTTTTAATAAAAAGGCCACTTTTATTTTTCTTATATTCCACTCCTTTATTGCACCAGAAAACTCTAAGAGTTATTGAATCTTCTGGAGTGTTTGTACTGGGTAAAGCTGACTGACACTTTAATCCACAGGTTGTATTTCCTCTAATGTTTGGCAAGGGCAAGGAAAGGCTCTCTTCTCATTTTTTTTTTTTTGGCAAAGATGTACTATGCTTATGAAATTAAGAATGGCAATGTTTGGACCAATCTCTTCCTTTTTGGCACCTTGGGCAGAGTCCAGGGATGAACGTAAACCCTCTACATTAAAGGCATCCTTTCCTTGAGCTACTGCAGCTGCAGCTTCTGGCCTATGAGATCCAGCAAGAACTCAAAAATTTTCTCTAGTATGTCCCCTTTTTCAAAGTTGGAGCATTTTACATTATCCCCTTTTGCATTTGCAAAACTTACCATAACTTGAACCATCATAGTTGTCTTAAATGATTCAGTTCCAATATCCTGACAGGCTCAAATATGTGTTGTTAAATCATTAGTTAATTTTACAGGATTTAAAGCTTGTTTGCAGTCTCAATTGACATTTCCATATGCCAGCTGTAGAATTAAAGGTCCATAGCTTGTATGTTTCAAATCAGTCTGTGAACAGCTTCTTGTAAGTTAGCCACAAATTGAGGAAAGGGCTCCTAAGGGCTTTGAAGAACATGGGAAAAGGACTTCATGGAAACCTCATCCTCTGAAACAGTTAACTGTTCCCCTTTTTGTAAATCTGCCAATTATGGATATAGCTCATCAGGACATTTGACCTGATCTCCAAGGGGTGCCTATCATCCCATCCCAGAAAGCATTTCCTCATCTATTTCCAGACATGGATTAGGATCCATTCTGTTTCTCGGAGTCTGCTCTGAAACAAGATTCCAATTACTTTGGTAGAATTAAGGTGTATTTTAATGATTCATATTGGTAAATTTTTTGTTTTGTTCTCTCATGCCAAGCTATAAAATAAAAATAACTAAGTAGGTGTTTAAAATTGATAGTAAAAAATGAATTTATGTATATGACTTCCCATACAGTAGGAAATCTCTATTTACAATTTGTATTGTGATATCACAAGATCCCTACACAAATGCTAGATAATGAGACACTGATAGATTAATGGTTCAGTGTAGATTCCCACAAGGGTTAATTTGGAAGTCCCATAAAAAATATGAGCACTTCTTAACAGTAAAATGTTCTTAGTTATGCTATGAATTTCATGAGACCACACAAAAACTATTAGACCCCATGTCTCATTGTGCACATATGAGACACTTCTACACCAGTGCTGTGAGCAAGCATGCTGACTCTGCCTCACACCGTCCTGAAACTCATGAGTCACTCTCGAACCAAGAGTAGCTTCCACCTAGAACAGGGCTAGAGGAGGGACATGTGGGTGTGGATACAGACCAACACCAGAGGCCGGAGGACACAGTGACAGGACAGCACAGCACTGCTCACTCTGGGGTGTGCTTGTCCATGATGAGGGTCTGTCTGCATTGGTGGAGCTGCAGTAGGATGAGATGAACAGGCCACGTGAGTGGACATCCCTGTTCTGAGGCATTACTGTGAGAGGACAGGGAAGTGGCCCACCTTCTGGAAAGGGGAGGGCACTTTCACTCATAAGAAGAAATCCAAACTGTGCATCCAGTCTGAGAAACTCTTACCGCAGCCTGTGTGTGGCACTGTTTGCTGAGACCCCTCTAGAAAAGAAGCAAAAATACAAAAGAAATTGACAATCTACAGAATTGAGTATAAAAGACTAGAAAGAACTCAAGTCCTTTAATGAGAAATCAAAAATTTAATCTAACATTACTAATTACTAATTATTCATTACCAACAGGTGAGTAAAAGCAAAATTTCATAATAAAGAAAGTTCTGAATAGAAGAAACAGGCATAGGCTTGGTTCAAAATGCTCACTCTACCTTCAAATACTGAAGACATAGTCACATGGAAATACAGGTTAAATCTGTCTTCATGAATAGTGCTGCATTGTTTCTTGAAATGGGAGGAGGAAGATAAAGTAAAAAAGAGAGTGGCAAAATGCCAGTACTGGAGGCTGTGGATCAGGGATAGTATTGGGACAGGGTCTCCAAGTCTGTGCTCCCCTGGGATGGGGCAGCGCAGCACACTGGAGAGAACTCTAGAGCACTGGCAGACACAGTGCACTGTGTTGTCCCTCTCAGGCTGGGCTGTGGCTGCTCCATGGTTTCCTTGCCCTGCACAGGTAGTCAACCCTGAGAGTCTAGTGCCCACTGCTCAAATGACTCAGTGATGCAGAGCAGTGAGAGCACATTCTCCTTTATTCCAGTCTGCCGATATCAATGTTTCCACAGGTTCAGTTCTGTAATCTGTGTTTCCTTTTCCAAATGAAGAAAACAGCACAGCTCTTGGTTTCTAGTCTGTCCTACGAAAGTTAATGCAGCTCTATCCTGGTGAGCCAAACCCACAACAGAAACATGCACCAGGAACCCCAGCTGCTGCCACCCTGGGGGAAAAGCAGAGCTACCCAGGCACTCGGAGATGCTGCTCTGCAGGAAGGAGTGTGGTGCCCTGGGTGCAGGCATGGTGGGCTCCACAGACCTCCAACTGGACTGCAAGGAGGGAAGCAGGGGCAGAGCGGCCCAGCCCCCTCCTCTGTCTGCAATCAGCTTAGTGACCTCTTGAGGTACCTGTGGCTCCAGCCAGTATTTCTAGACTTCTCTTGCCAGAGACCCTCAGAATAGCTGAGTGACACAGTGACAGGCTCTGTCACTGAGATGGAGATGTGGGTACAAAGTAGTAGGAAGAAGTTTAACTCAGAAAATTCCTCATGGTGTTGTATTGAATGCTTGAATTTTGACTATGTTTATAAAGTTTGAATCATACATGTATAATAGAGTGAATGAAATGCTGCTGTGTAGCATGATGTCAAGATGGGCCTCAGCACCCAAAGCCAAGTCACCTTTCAATGAATCAGTGTGCATTAGACTCCTCAGAAAAGAAACTAAAATCACTAGTATTTCCCTTTCTGTCATGCCTCTTGACCAGTCCTTCAGAATCTCCCATCATTCATTTTTTCCTACCTATATTCCATATTTTATTCCTAACAAATCACCACCATTCATTTACATGATCACTGCTGGCACTTCTTGAGGCTCTTCATGCCACACCCCTCCACTGTGGAAATTCTCCATCTCACCTTCCTCATGGATTCTGAGCAAGCAGAGTCCTGGCTTCACTGCCCAGCCCCTTCCCTAGCCAGCCCCAGTGTTTGCCTTTCCTGAGTATAGAAAGCAAGCAAAGTGGGGGGCTGTGTGGGGAGAGAGTGGAGCATCTTCTATTCCTCATGATCCAGCAAGGATAATGATGTTGACACCCAGGAAGTTCCTACAAATGACACACCAGGCTGCAGGGTGGGATGCAGGGCACTTCCTGAAAAGGATCTGATTGGAGATTCCACTCATGAATCCTGCTTTGGTTCCCTGACTTAGATGCAGTTGAAAGGAAGGAAAGTGCTGCATAGATTTTTCCATCACTTGGAGATGTAAATTCTTCTTGCTGCCTCCTCCCTGTCACTCTGATTTCTGGGCCCCCTTAGGTGTGCAGCTTTTTCTCTGCCACACCCTCTCACCATGATTTTTCTGCCTTGCAGGGGACATACAATGAATGCACTGAAACCTCCAAAGCTGAGCCAAGTTGGACCTTTCCTGAAGGTGTGCTTCTCAGGTAGTTTTTGTTCCTGCAATTGGAAAGCTCACTGAAACATAGCTTTTGTGGTATTCAAACAACTATAAAGCACTATTTTCATTGGATCCCTCAGCACTTGCACTTATGATAAACTTTAATGAACATAATGTGGTAATATTTGTAAAAGTATTTAAATTTAGAATATAAAGGATCAGGCAGAAGGTTTTTTTTAAGGATACTGTTTTCTGAATTCGTATTTATGTGATTTATATAGTTATTCAAGTGTGTGCCTCCTTGTACATATTAATCTTATATTTTGCCCTGATAAAAAGAAAAAAATACATTTATATATCTTTTATCAAACTATTTTCCATATTCACTTTATGATAAAACATTTGGATTCACTGACCAGAGGTAGAGAGAACAAGGCAATACTTGCAAGCAAGCCCAGTCTGGGAACCGGCCCAATATATGGGCCACCACAGGTCTGTAACACACAGACTCAGACTCTCCCCCTGACTCAGCACCATTTGCAGACTAGGGGTAGAGAAAATAAGGTCATGCTAGCAAGCAAACTCAGTCTGGGAACCAGTGTCATGTGTGGGCCACCACAGGACTGGAACAGACCTCAACACCTTCTAGCACATGGGCTGAAAAACAAGAAGTTTAAATATCCACCCCCACCACTGTAAGCAACTGGTTTATCCACAGACACACAGGCTGTGATGATAGTTATGGAGGTGAAACACAATTGAATGCCCGTGGTACTTTGTTGTTTCACTAACATTGCAGGTCTAGGGCCAGTAGTCTGATCATAGGTTCAGAGGATAGCGGCATGCAGTGTGACATCTAGGGGGGATCTCTTTCTGAGAGTTGCAGCCATTGCTGAGTCCCTATGGTCTTGTTTTGAAGTCCTATATCATTTCCATTGTTTTGTTAGGTTGGGTTTTATTCTCTTTTGTTTTGTTTGATTTTGTCAATCTGATGGCAGGAGCAGCTATTTCAAAGATAGCAAGAAATATTATGGTAGCAATTTTCGATTTACTATAGGCTTGATTTGAAGTTCTTTATTGCATTCATTGTTTTGTTTTTATTGTTTCTATTTTATTCCATTCTGTTTGATTTTTACTATGTCCAAAGGTATCTGCAGCTATTTTGAAGACATCAAAAAGCATTATGCTAACTATCGTTGATTTCATAATGTTTTGAAGTCCTGTATCTTTTACACTCATTTGTTTTGATTGGTTTTATTCGTTTTAATCACTTTAAAATACAAATACATATACATATAAAAACAAAGCACATTTGCAAGTCTTGAGGATGCTGTAAAAACCTTAAGCAGGATACCTACCCTAAATTGATCTGCTAAGCTGGCAATTGGTCTCAGTGGTTCCTAATCACCCTCTGGTGGCCACTAGTACTCTCTGTGCTCCAGTTTTCCTGCCCTGCTGGGGCTTTCACTAGGCTCACTCAGCTTGCAGACTATAGGCCCGTAGGTACAGGTTCACCTGTCTGTCTCATTGGGGACCTCACTGCTCAGTTAAAGAACGCTTGGTTCTTGGTCATGATCCTTAGATGTTCACAGACTGTTATGGGTCATTGCAGTACAGAGTGTTCTCAGCACGTGCCTTGTCAGCCCACACAAGACATTCCTGAATGAGGGCCATCCCTGACATGAAATAATCTGAAACCAGCAGGGCTGTGTAGATGACCCAGGTGAGGCTAAGCATCTGTGAGGGGATGAGCACTGTTTTTTCTGTTACATAGGCTGTGCCTCAGTCTGGCTATCTGGGGGATGGAGGCCATCAAGAGGCCCAGACTCAAGGGTTCATCTCTTATATCCAGTTTCTGAAACCTACATCATGCATCATGAAGAGAAGAGCACAGGCAGAGGAGAGAAGCAGGGTGGGTAAGTAGGGGCAGGGCTTGCTGAAGAGCCTGCCTCAGAAAGACTGGACAGAATGACACTTCCCCTTTCTGCCCAGATTTCTTGATAAGGCTATCAGGTCCATTTACATGATTGGAGGAGGAGGCTCCTTACTGAAAGTCATCATACAAGTAGATCCCATTCCAGGGACCAAGCCACATCCTTGCCCTTACAGAACATGGCAGGAAGTTTCCTTGGGTCACGTTCTGTGTTTACCCCCATGGAACTGTCACTAGTCCTGCACTGATGCATTGCTAGGCCTAACCTCGAAGCCCCTGGCGGGTCACTCATACACTCTGTCTTCAGTCTTGCCAAACATCTCTGTCTGAGCTGACAGGGGAAGAGGTATGTGTCCCAAAGTCAGTCTTTAAGTACTGAACATGGTGACTCCTTCAAATGCACAGACTCTAGTGACCATGAGGAATCAGGGAAACGTGACCCCACCAAGGAGAAAATAAGCTACAGCACCCCACTCGCAGATGGAGATCTACTAACTTCCTGACCACGATAAATCAGAACAGTGCTCTCCAGGAAGCTCGGTGTTTACCTGGAACAAAATTATGGATGGAACACATGCATGGAATAAAAGTTTAAAAACTGTAACAACCATAAAACCTAACAGACAGATATTCTCTACCTGAGAGACATAATCACTGAACTAGTATTTTTAGTGAGACCCTCAACAGTCAAGGACTGGAAATTGAGGCCAGGAAATGTTACATCACTTAGGAAAGCAGCTCCAGTAACAATACCAAAAACAACAGCAAAATCATAGGGAAAGCTTCATTAAAATCTATAGGAATCTATTCCTCAAAGAAAAAGTTTGTTAGTAAGTGTAGTGCATGTCTAATTTAGAATAACAGGGTGTGAATGAAAAGTGCAAGCCTCTTTAACTATAGTTATAATTTAAAGACAGTTCATAAAATTATTATAAATACAGAAAATTTCAATTAATAATGAACAAATGACAAGGTGTAACACAATCTATTAATACAATGAAACTGTGGTGAATGTAGATAAATTTATGCCACTGAAGTTGAGCTATTAGAGCCATAAATGAAGATTCTCCAACTCATAAATTAGAATCTAAGACTATACTGTGTTTCAGGTAAATTCATGACAACTACATGTCATCATAGTCTCCCCAAAGAAAATTACAAATGGAAAGACAAAGAGGAGGAAAGGAACTGCAGAAATATCAGAAAACAATTAACAAAATGGCAAGTGTGATTCCCTGCCTCTCAATAATCTCTTTGAATGAAAATAGACTACATGCATACTACACAGTTTTTCTGAATCCATTAAAAACAGTAAGATGCAGGATGATGCCTCCTACAGAAGACTCCCATAGCCATAAGATCACACACATTTGCTCAGCCTTTTAATCCCATCGGAAGATATGGAGGGGGCAGGTCATGCACAGTAGAGCGCTAGAGAGAGATGAAACTTCTCTGACTCATGCATATTCTCTGCTAAAAACAACTCAGAGCCTTCTCACAGAGGACAAGCAGAGAGTAGTACAATAATGTTCTCATTACCATCGTCAACACCAAAAAATTAATAATGTGAAAAATGGGGCAATTTCATGTATGGAAACATTTGTAACAAGTGTTTTCTACCTCAGTTGGGAATGTGTTTGCCATACATCCTAAAATTATTTTCTAGACTTTACATAACAAAGATATCTTACTTTCTGAACACCATATATTTTTATTCAAAATGCAATTGTTTTATTTATTTTCCTGGCTTCCCCACATTTACTATATTGCACACAGTACCTGCTAGGTTTAGACAGTTGGTGGAAGTAAGGTCCAGGGTCTAATGAGAGTCTGGGGAAAACACCCTTGCCACCCTATTTGGGGTGCTCTGCGGACCACAGTGAGAAAGTCTTAGCTTGGGATCATTGATCCAGATCATGTTGGGGTCACCCTAGTCCTCCTCAGGTCATGTGCAGCCCTTGCTGTGACTGTCAACACAATCACCCTTGGGTGATACTCATGTGGTGGGAGCTGTGCTGATACAGCCAGGAGGCTGCTCTGTTTTGGGCCTCTGATGATTGACATGATGAGTAGGTCCTGCTAAGGAACTGCAGAGGGGCAGAGAAGTATTGTGTCAAGGGCATAGGCATCTCTTATACTTGTCTTTTCCATCTCTAGCAAGAGCCCCAGTCTTCATCCCGGGGCTTCTTCCTGTCCCACCTCAGATCATCCAGTGGAATTGACAGAACAAATGCAAAAGCAAATGCACTGAGGATATCAGATCCTGATCTCTTCCCCCTGCAGGAAAATAGACACCTTATTGTTTAACTCTGTCATGTCCTGTGAGCACAGTCTACATGCTCAATCCCGCACAAACTCATCTTCCTCTGGAAGTAGGATAGAGTTATGACATAGGAGGGTCCTTGAGTGTTTCAGTCTTCAGTTTCTTTCATCAAATTTAAAGTGTTCTCTATGACCAGGCCAATTTGAACTTTTAGAGGCCTCCCTCATACAAAACAGCCCCCAGTCTCAGGCTGAAAGTCCAGGCCTGTGTGAGCAGCCCCAGTCTCCTCTAACAGGCACATTCTTCAGAGCATGGGAGTCCTGGCTACAGCTCCCTACTGGGAGTGTCTCAGGGTATCAGGATACAGATCTGGACATGGAGTGTTTGTGTATTTGACAGATGATGATGCTTCTCATCCTCAGGTGTCCTGTCCTACATGCAGCTGCAGGAGTCTGGACCTGGTCTGGTGAAGCCTTCACACACCCTGACCCTCACCTGCTCAGTCTCTGGATCCTGTTTAAGTATGTTATCAGGTGGATCCATCAAGCACCATGAGAGAGGCCTGAGTGGATGGGTATTACACGGGAGGTGGAAGCACTGATTATAACACAGCCCTAGCATCTTGAATGAGCACTAACACTGAACAGTCTAAATATTGAGGACAGGGCCTCGGGTCTAAGATGGTCAGTTGACCCTTCAAGTAGTCTGCTTAGAATGTTCTGTCTCCTCTAGTTAATAGTTAATAAGACCCAGTCTTCCACTTCCAAGAAGCCTGGCACAAGCATTACACATTATAGCTACCTAGGGTGAATCCAGAGGCTGCAAAGGAGAGTTATCAGAACCCTGCAGGTTCCACCAAGACTCTCCACACTCCATCTCCTGCACCTCACACTAGACTCCTGCAAACAGAGATTTTGATAAGGAAACTGTCACATATGTCCCCTGTTTATCCCACTCATGTACACTTACACACTAAGGATCTGATATTCCCCATAAATCATCTTTGAAAATATTGGCAAGGAAAAGCCAACTCAGCATAAGCTCCATGCTGTGTGTGTGCTGCCCTGACCACTGAGTGGGGACCCCAGGGCTGCCAAGTCTGTGTTCTATTCCAGTGCAGCAGCAGTAGGGCTGGGCTGGTTCTCATCAGCAGAGGGAGGCCCTATGGTCATGTCAGCTTGCTATGCAGGCAGCTCTATTAAAGGATGCCTCAGAGAGGTCAGCACCCATAGCAAATATGAGTGTGCTGGGGAAGTTTGGTAATGATGACAATAGTCATGAAATTATCATGGCTCATTATGTGATAGTGTCTTGAGTATGTATCTCTGCCCTTCTCACTTTCATGCACAGGCCATGCGTTTTTGTGTTAATGTTGTTTACTTTATAATCATGTAAGATTATGAAAATGTCATACTCATTTTTGTTTCATATATAGAACTTGGTGTCTGAGGGTGTTGCACTCAGTTTCTGGACCTGTTTTCCCTTAAATTGTGAACATACTGCTCCATGATCCAGTGCCTGCATAAGAGAGACATCCTTGCTAATGTTTTGAGCTCCCCACTCTTGAATTGTGAACAAGGGTAACTTTCCTTAGCCAGGCATGATGGCTTATGCCTGTCATTGAGCAGTGAGGAGGATGATGCAGGATGATCTCTGTAAACTTAAGGCCAGCTCAGGCTACATGGAGAGTAGAAGGCAGCTGGAACTACACAGTGGGACTGCATCTCAAAAAAAAAAAAAAAAAGTAACTTTCCTGCATTGTGTTGTTTGGTTAAGAAAAAAAAGAACTTATGTTGAGTTTGAATCTTTTTTGCTGAGTCTCCCATTATCTAACGTCTTACCTATCTCTCTGTCCATGCTTTTTTAATTTTCATATATATTAAATTTTTTTCAGTTTTTATTTTTTATTAGTACAGCTTGCAGTATTCAGTCATTACATTCATTGTGAGAAGGTGAGGCATGTATATTCCATATACATCCACTTCTCTTTCTTTCTCTGCCCTTTTCTTGCATTATTTTGTCCTTTTTCTGTTTTTCAATATTTCTTGTGTTCCATTTTCCTATTTTCTGAATTTTATTTTTATTTATTTATTTATTTTTGGTACTGGGGATCAAACTCATGACCTTGCACTTGCCAAGCAGGTGCTTAAGCCACTGAGTTAAATCCCCAGCCCATATTTTCTGAATTTTAATTTTATTTTTATTTATATTTATTTATCAGAGGAGAGAAGTCATGTGATATTTAAATACACTTGCCTATGGAAGGTGGCAATTTTTTGAGGCTCCCTGAAAATTTAAAAAAAAATAAAAATTAAAAATGGACTGCTGCTGTAGCTCAGTGGAAAGGCTCTGGGTTCATTCCCCAGAACAAAATCACAAACAAACAAAATCACAACAAAAAGTGATTTATCAATATAATTTTTTCAACTGCTTTAATTGTACGCAAAACTACAAAGATACATTAGTACTCTGATAGAATTTAATAAGAACAACAAATGCTGACACACTGGTAATAGCACAGATTTAACAGTTAGAAAATCCTCTGCATCAACTAGAGTGTAAACACTGGAATCAAGCATTTTTGTACTTTTGATTTTGTTTTCATTTTAGGATTCATGTCACATTGGGTGAAAATGTAGGGAGTCATCTAAGACACACCTTCCCATGACACATGTGTCCTGGTATTTCCAAGGCTCCAGCTCCCCTCATAGAAGGCAGCCTTCAGATTTGGCCCACACAGCTGATCTTAAGTGCTATAAGGCCAGGCAAGGACAGAGCAAAGCACCAGCTTCCACAGTTCATGCAGACTCTGAACACCAACTCTGTCCTGGGTTATTGTCAAGAAACAACATCTCCTCTCCTAGAACCTGAACCTGAAGCCCACTGTCTATCCACTACCATGTCACCTGCATGAGAGGTGGGCACTGTTGCCTTTGAAAAATGGGTTGGTATGTGGGGGGGGAGTATGTGTGTGTTTAAGTTAATGTGTTATGACACTGTATACTGAAGGACCAATTTTGAGGATTTTAGGTTTTCCCACATTCTCACCAGTACATCTAAGCAGATGAACTTAGCTATGAGGAGTGGCTCATTTACCAGGAATGGCAAATGCATTAAAAAAAACAGATTTGTGCTCACATTGCATTGAGAAAGTGAGGGAAGAGCAAGATTAAAAAGTGATAACCAAAAAAGTGTGGCAAACTTTTGACAGTTGAGTAAAATAATGTATAATGACATGGTTTGATGATTGTATAT
Organism: Hydrochoerus hydrochaeris; assembly: GCA_004027455.1. Classification (NCBI taxonomy): domain Eukaryota; kingdom Metazoa; phylum Chordata; class Mammalia; order Rodentia; family Hydrochaeridae; genus Hydrochoerus; species Hydrochoerus hydrochaeris. The sequence continues at coordinate 64,200 of PVLA01005669.1, forward strand.
TTTTATTGGAATGTACTGGTCATTAATTGACATTTTAATTAGTGATATTATTGATACATGAAGTATTAAAATAAATTTATTAGAAACTCAATGGATTCATTTATAAAGTGTTAAAATATTGTAAGTGAATGTATCAATGTTACCTTGCATAAAGGGACACAATGAAAAAGATACAGAGCCTGTTATTACTCCATTTGAATAAAGGGAGAGAAATGATTCAGCAGGGGAAGAACAGCAAGGACAATGCAGGTAAAGTCTTCCCAGTGTACTTACTTCTGTTCTGAGACCTTGACAGTTCTCATCTTGGACATCCTAATCATGCTAAGTGTCCTGCTGCAGTCCTCAGTGCCTGTGGAGGGACTGAACAGCCCCTGGTTGTACTGACCATAACCTGCTGGTCCTGATCATCTGAGCCATGAGGTTTTTGTCTATGCTCTGACTGACTTCTCAGTGTGGATTTCAACTTCCTATCAGACTTTTACCAGGTTCCCTGAGACTCCTAAGGATCTGGTCCAGCACAATCATTTTTAACTCACATTAAATTGAGTTTTGCAATTGAGAATGTGTTCTCCTATTTAAACATGAGTGTCTAGGGGCATATCAAAGATAAGGAAAAGCTTATGAAATCAGAGTACCTGGGGAAAAGTATATATAGAAAAGAAGTCTCAGATCCTAAGAGAAAAACAATTTTCACTTCCGGCTAAATCAGCTCATGGTTTTCTCTTCATCTCAAGATCCCCCTGCTCATCCTGAGCACCTCTTCATGGAGGTTTGCCTCTGGGTTCACACAGATGTCCTCTCACTATGTCTCTTGCACATTAACACATGGCTACATCCTCAGTTTTCAGTTGGTCATTTGCAGATACAGCGTGTTCGTGCCATTGTCTCTAGAGATGGTGAACCAGCCCTTCACAGAGCCTGGGTAGTATGCGCTACCTCCATTCTCATCAATTTGCCCACACAATTCCAACCTCTTTCCAAGAGCCTGACAGACCCAGATCATCCAGCAGTCACTGAAAGTGAATCCTGAGACTACACAATAGTCTCAGGCACCCTCCAGGCTGCACCAAGCCTCCACCAGACTCTGCCAGCTGCACCTCAGCCTGGACACCTGCAAACACAGAGACATCCTGTTCAAGAATCTGTCACACAGGCCCACTGTTTACCACATACATGTCCACTTACACACTCACAATCACTCATTTACCACAAGTTACCTTTCAAAACAGCAACAATGAAAATGCATTTAAGCACAAACTTCATGATGAACCCTCTCTGCTTGGTTCTGATCATGAGTCGGTATTTGCTCAGACAGGGTTGGACTCCTCTGCAGAGCTGCAAACTCATGGTTGGGCAGGTTTTCATCATCTGAGGGAGGCCCTATTCGCATGGCCTCCTGCTATATAGACAGCTGCATAGCCTCAATTAGAGATGGGTCCAGAGTACAGGAAATCATTCTGGGAGATATTTTGCAATATTCCTTATAAGGAAAATATAATGTCTTACTATGCACATGAATTGTCATGAACACTGAACCTTATTAGTTTTCTAAAAATTATGTATGAATGTAATAAATGGGTTTGTTCATTTCCTGTTTCTCAGCTGTGCACCTAGAGGAAGAAGCACAATAGACCTATATGACATGAGCTCACATGGGATTAGAACATCTCATGTATTTGAGCCTCTACCCTTCTCACAGTGCTTTCCTGCTCCATGGGCAATACCTGCCCAGAATTTGCAAGCTTAGTGATGTTTTCTGACCTCTTCCTCAAATGAGAGAATATGACATGATTTTTTAGAATTGTAAAGATTCCCTGAATAAATAGACAAACAGTATTCTTTAGGTCTCCATTTGATTCTGATGCAACCTGCTTTATTATCTCTATTAATTTTTCTAATCTAAATTATCCACTGTACATATAATAATTTTAATGATGTCTACATGAGACACATTTTAACACAAATATATAATTACTTAATTACTGAATAATACTTACCATGATAATATAAATAATAGAGAAGTACCCATAAATTCTTCTAGAGTTTTCTGTAAATTGTCCTTCCCATGCCCCCCTTTTCTACCTTTTCCTTAAATGAAATATTTATTCCTGATTGGGAAATTTCCCTCTGATGGTGACAAAATTAGCAGATGAATTTTTGATCATGATGGTCATGATAATGACGATGGATATTCTGAAGCATAGAAATACTAAAATTTCAGTCTTTTTTCTAGTATATGCAAGATTGGATTATCCTTTTAGTGAAGTGAATATGAAGGAGGTGAATAAATAAATGAGGAAGCAAATACATATGTATTCTAACTATCCACTAACCAAAAACCAAAACATGCATCAGACCTTAGAGCTTGGCTCCTTCCAAGTGATCAGTAATTGATGTATTGCAGGGTCTTCTTATTTTATACAATGCTAAAAGTGATAGGAAACTGCAGATAATAACAAGAAGACTCCCATTGCCCAACTTCCTTGTCTGCTCCTCTTCCTGGGTTCTGTGCTTGTGTTCTATGAATCACCAGCATCCCTGCTGCTGGTTTTGGAGACCTCTGTCTCTTATCCTCAGAAACCTGTCATGGTCCTGAGTATACTCTGATGTTCCTACACACCAGAAGAAACTTTTATGTTTCTGCTTTCATTACTGTTTCCTACCAATATCTCTTACACAGTGATCCACAATGGTGCCCTTCATGGTTACTGAGCCAGGCTGTAAGGTAAACAAGTTTTTGGATGTGTCTCGGGAGACACTAAGTGGGCCACAGTGATGAACTATCAGCAGCTGTGCCTACATTATAATCATCCTGCCTTGTCCATTCAAGCCCCTTCCCTGTAGACTGATTGATCCAGATTCCATTGAAATTACTTTTGATGCAGTAACAATAAAATGCACTCAGAGGGAAAGGCCAAGTCCTATCTCTTGCAGCTGTACCTCAGAAAGGACAGTGGGACAGGAGAACAGGCTCAGTGTTGAGCTCAGATGCCAAATCTCAACACCTATCTGTCTGAACCTTGGGACACTCATGTCTGGGAATTGCCACCAGAAAGATAAGGAGCCCATATTGTCCAATTTTCTTTCAGATTAGCTACATATATCCCAGCACGCATCCTTAAGTATAATGAAGAATCTGAATTTAAACAAATGTGTGAAGAGACACACATACCAAACATAAATAATCATGTATGAGATGTCAACACAGGGACTTCCATGAGGGCTATTGGTCTACTTTATGGCCAGAAAAGACTCTCTAGTCCTCATCTTCTCAACTGAGCTCCACCTGGACTCCTGCCTTGCACCTGTGACTAAGGCAGGACCCTGTCCTGCTCCATGTCAACACACTTTATTGACTAATTTGTATGCAGAGTTGTCTGAAAATACTTTTTCTCCATATCATTGCATGAACAGGGCCTTGCATTCAGCACAATGGACCCTGATTCCTCACAATGTTTATGTTTGTTGTAAACAGTTTTATTAGAACACATTTGTAACACATAATTATTAAGTTCATCATTGAGAGTTGGCGCATGTGGAAAATACACTGTAATCTTTTAATTTCCAATCCTTCCTCTCCCCAAATCAAATAATAATCTTGCTACCTGGATGGAGGCATAGAGAGAGTCAACAATAACAATATGAGACAGATTAAGAGAACATGGGCACTCTGAGTAGGATGTGGACAAAGGAGCAGAGCTGCTACGGGCCTGAGTTGATGAGCAGCTGACCCTGCAATGCAGAACTGAGTGGTTTTGATGAATTACATATGCCTCCATGTTCTGATCTTTCATCTGATGCAGAATGGTTTGTCCTCAATTTCTGGACACTGTTGGATTGTGGAAATAGAGCTAAACATTCTCACAGACAAGAATAAAATATATCTGGTATGCATATGACTGAGTGGTGGGAAATTAATCATAGGCTCTGCTGATTTCCTTTAATATGAGAGAGAATTTGGTCACGAGGGTTAGGATGATCTTATTAATGAAAGTAATTGCCTATGTGCTAAGAAATGTTATAGTACTAGTGGGAAGAACCAAAGTTTTTGTTTTTGTTTTTGTTTTTTTGAGACAGGGTCTCACTATGCAGTTTAGGCTGGTCTTGAGCTCACTTTGTAGCTCAGGCTGGTCTCAAACTTGCAATGACCCTCCTGCCTCAGCCTCCCAAGCACTAGGATTACAGGCGTGAGCCACCATGCCCACCTTAGAAAGCATTAACAAAGTATTAATAAACAAGGACATATGAAGCCAGTGAGTAAAATTTGACAGGCATGCCCTGGAACATTAGAGAACACCTTTGAAGAGTAGACAGACTGAGCTGTATTGGAAGGTTTGGAACTCATACATCATTCTCCAGTGCAGGAATAGTGGCACTTCTAATAGAGAAAACGGAACCAGGACCTCAAAAAAAGGAAAGCAAAGTCCTAAAGCTTTGGGAACCCATAATGATAGACTGGGGGCTCCAAAAGAGTGAATCAAAACAATCTCTTTCTATTTATAAATTAATCATCTCAGGCATTAGCTTTACTGATAGAACTCAGATCCACACACTAGTCGATCTTAATGTTGAAAGAAACAATGTTGGGCACAGAAGCATAGATACTTCAGGAGGTGACTTCTACTTTGAAGATAAAGTAGATGATCTCACAGAAAAATGGAGAAAAATTGTTCACATAGAACATGTGGAGCCGAAATAGAAGTTGGAGATTGATCCCAAGGGACAGAATCACAGAAGATAGAGGGAATGACTTCTGCTGTTTGTTCATACAGAAAGGTGGTGACAGGTTATAATATTGGACTGTATAATCCCAAATAGGTAGAGAAAAGGGCTAGTGACATTCTCATAACACAGTCATTATTCGTGCTTGAAAGGATGAGTAACTTAAATGTCCTGGGTTCATCCATACACAAATCACAAATGTATCAAAATATCACCAAGAAACTGATGAAGACAATCATTTTATATTGTTTAAAAATAAAAGTTAGGGTAACTCACTTTCCTTGCTCCTTCCATAAATTCTTCTTTTTCTTAACCTCTATAGTTTCTAGAATTCATTGCTTAATTTTGCAGACACAAACTTGGAGTTGCAGACATCTAGCAGATTGAGAATTATATTTTTCTTATACTATTTGGAAGTCTAATATCATGTGACTTATATCATTTGAAGGTCTTCCTTACAGATAAATGGATGTAGATAAGAGTTCGCTTCTGTTTCATAGATTCTGGGCTGTGATACAACTTTAGTAATCAAAATTTTTATGCTTCAATTTTGTATGTTATATGCTTTTGACTATTGTGTATAAATGTTCTTACATAATTTTGTACAAATGATGATCAATTTAAATTGAGAACATAGAAATGTTATGCTGTTTCTGTAATGAGACATTTTATTCCTGTTTTGTATATGTAGCATTTGGACATAGTTGTTAATTTTACTAGTGTTCCTTGTTTGACCTGACTTATATGGGTTGATATCTTAGCAACTATAGGGAAAAGTAATATTTACATTTCCTCCTAGTAGATTTTGACATGAAATGCTATAAAATGGTCTTTTTCTGGAATCTAGTTCATAATTAGAAAATATATATACCTATTAATAAACCACGAGACTCTAACTGCCAATTAAAAGTAAATAGGTTGGTAAGCATTCTTAAGATTGGGGGATTTCACTGAGACAGAGTGGCCATCATCATCCTCTACTCTCTAAGGGACATGTCAAGTGTGTTCTGCATCAGTTTCCTTTCCTTTCTGATCTGTTGTAACAAGGCAATTTAGACCTTGAGATTCTCCAGCCTCACTTTTCTGGGCTAAGAAAAATGACTCACAGCCAAATTGTTTAAATAACTCACTGTGATCACAACAAGAAAAGATTTACTTTCTTTGATATTACTTCTAATCATTTCTTGCCACTTCATACATTCCTTTTTGTGATGCCATGTAAGATTAAGAGAAAAAAAATAAACTTCCCCAAACTTTTCCTCCTTCCCAACAACTAATTTAAGCCCATAAAAAATGATCATTTGCTAACACACAGAAGACAGGAAAGTCATCTTAAAGGAGGAATGCATATCCCATCTAGGGGTCAGATGAGACATTAGAATTTTTCCAGTCTAGAAGAACATCCATAAAAGCCATGTCTTGGATTAGCATTCTGGGCAAAAATTTCACTCAGGAAAATGACTCTGAGACACAGTGGAAACAACTGACTTCTGGGTAAAATCAATAGAAGCTATGTCTAATGCATCACATTTAAGGGATCAAAGCATACTTATCATAAGGAAGGATCTCCAATTTTCTCTTTCCTCATAGATCTATTTATCATTTATGTGTATAAAATATTTTGGCAATAAGCTATAGTCTTTGAAACTTTTAGTGTAAACTTATAAAGTGCTATGGGATAAATTTATCTCAGGCTTTTACCTATCCCTTATAGAACTTTGGCAAACAGTGGTTACTCTTCCAGCTCATTAAACACTTGTAGAGAAATTGCCACTCTTAAAGCAGAGTAAAGACTTCTCTAAGCACTTTCTGGTGGTCCATAATTGAAGCCAATGAGCAATGGAATTTTGATGAGACAGCTGCATTCCTTCCTGTAGACAGATATCTGGTTATGTGGATCAGTTTAAACTGAGAGAGTCAGTGAGGTGCCATGGCCAGGGCTGCTGTCTGGCACTTACATAAATGTTCCTCAATAGACACTGGCTCCCAACTACAGAAAAGTTTCCACTTATCTATTGTAATTTTGTCTCTTTACTATTAAGTTGGAAACCCCATTTTTTTCCCAAATTGTCGGGATTTAACTTTAAAACCACTTTGTCATTAGACTGCCAATCTTCCAAACATTAGGCCAAACATCTGGGAGCAACTTTGTGCTTTTCTGGAGCAAAACAGCTATCAGGGAAATGCTTTACATATTGCCTGACATATGCTAATTAGGAGTAAGAAACAAATTTCAGTCAGCCTTTATAACTTTTATGTACAGGAAGAAGACAAATAAATGTGCCTTTATTAACATTAAATTGTGATTGCTAGATGATGGTAACTGGTGATCTTCAGAGATATAGAAACTTTTAAGTGGTGTAGGTTTGTCTTGCTGTTAAAAGATATTGCTTAGGTGATTAGGCAGGTAACAGAAATGTCTTAGAGAATCTTTTATTGTAAGGCCCAGAGTAGGATTTTGCTCCAAATCATTTTTACCTGACCATCTGTCTCTAGAGGGGATCTCCTTTGAATGCTAGAAAGTGTTCCAAAATAATTTCTAACTCATTTTTTTTGTTATTTGCTCTTTTATCAAAGAACTAGAAAAAATTAGTTTAATATTAAACAATAATTTCTTCTATATAACATCCTTATGAATACAATTATGAGACTAAGTACACAAATTTCTGGAGAAGATAAAATTACATACAAATTTGAGCATGGGTATTTTTGTCAGATTTCATCTCCTGACCCTTTTCAGATGGTGTCCACCTGCCCTGGAGTGGAGTCTCCTCAATGGATGATTTGAGGGTATGAAAATCAAATAGAAATTAATGTAGATGCCTGATTTTTTTCTTTTCAAAAATGATGAACTTAGACTGGGGATTTAGTTCAGCTGGACAAGTACCTGCCTGGCAGGTGTGAGGTTGTGAGTTCAATCCACAGTTCCAAAAAAAAAAAAAAAACGATGAACTCAAGGTCAAAATATCTTACTCCTTTGGAATATATTCTTAAGCATTGGAAAATACTTTACCCTTCCATGTTGAAAAAGTGCTATTTGAGGGCTAGGGATTCAGCTCAGCAGCACAAGTGCTTGTCTACCAAGTACAAAGTCCTGAGTTGAAACCCTGGTACAAAAAAAAGAGTGCATTTTAGAGCCAAATTCTAGAGCTAAAATGGAATACTAAGATAATTATTAATTATGGTGCTCTTTCACAACTAGAGCCATATTGTAGGAAAGATGAAAAAGGGTCAGAATTGTCTTATGTTCAAAATTCCTTCACAAAAAGAAACAATTGTTTTTGTGCTCAAGATATAACAATAAGTCATACAAAACTACTGAAGTTTATGAATCTGTCTCTCTCTCACTGATCTAAAGCAGATTAAACAATCTAGGGAAGTTTTCAGATGATGCTGATTGGTACATTAAAATTTATAGATGAATTGCTCAGACCTATGAGCAAGACTGGAAATATGCAATATGATTCTTAAATCAAACATTGATTTCTAATGTAGGGCAGGCAGAAATATGAGCTGCTATTACATTTGGGGGTGAATATCAGATCATTTAGTTGAAATGATCAGAAGACAGATTTACAGGTAAATACGCAGTTCCCACTGGAACACAAGCAACCCCTATCTAAGACATTTGTTTGCCTAACATCTGGGTGGGACATCAAAATAGAACATATTTTCATGTATACTTTTTTTTCTTTTTGGTGCCAGTGATTGAACTCACGACCTCACATTTGCCAAGGAGGCACTTATGCCGCTGAGCTAAACCCCTGGCCCTCACGTATACATTTTTAAAAGTCTAAAAATCACAAAACTAAAGTCCTTCAGTCATTTTAAGTAGTTTGCTACTCAGCAAAAAATTAAACAAAAGAAAAATATCCCCTCTGCCTTCTTAGTTATTTTATAAGAGGCATTGGTAAAATACATGCCCATAGCTCCATCAAAAAATAATATACATGCCAATAAATCTAACAAATAATATGAAAGATCTGTTCTTGAAAATCATTGCTTTCTAAAATATTGATTGAAGAGAATATCAGAAAATGTAATGATATTCCCTATTCTTGTGTATGAAGAATGTATATAGTGAAAATGGCCATGCTTCCAGAATTATTACGGAGATTTAATGCAATTCAAGGCAAAATTACAGTAGTATATCTCACAGAATTAGAGAAACTATCCTAAAATTTATTTGGAACCAGAAGACACCTAGAATACCAAAAAGCAGTTCTGGGAACAAATGCAAGGCAAGATACACCATAATTTCTGACTTGAAATTGCATTACAAAGCTACTGTTATTTAAAAAAAAAAAACACCATACTGGTGGCAAAGAAGCAAAAAATGACCTGAGAATCAATGGAACAAATTGGAATATTCAGAAATGGCAACATTCATACTCAGCCAATGTATCTTTGAAAATGGAACCACACACCTTTGCTGGAAGAATGATAACCTCATAAATGGTGCTGGAAAAAACTGACTTCCACATACCAGTTAAAACTAGACCCATATAAGTTAAAATTAGACCCATATTTTTCACCATGCACTAAACTACAATTGAAGTGGATCAAATATATAAATGGTAAAACCAAAACACTAAATATGCAGAAAGATGGAAGAAGTCTTATAGACACTGGTGCAGGCAAACTTTATAAATAAAACCCCAATAGCACAGGAAACCATCACCAAGAATCAGCTGTGGCCTTTCACTTAAAAATTTTACACAGCAAGAGAATCTACCCCTACAACGAAGAGTCAATACGTAGTGTGGGAACAAACATTTAACAGCAGTTTCTCAGAGAGAGAACTAATACCTAGAATATACAAAGAAATAAAATAAACATCAGACCTCCCAAATTTAAATATTCAATCCATAAATGAGTATCTAAAATGAATAGACATTTGTCAGATAAAGAATTTGAATTTATATATGAAAAAGTGTTTAACCTCTTTGGTCATTAGAGAGGCACAAATAAAAGAATGCCGAGCTTCCATGTCACTCCTGAAAAATACATGTTATCAAGAAATCAACCAAGAGCAAATGCTGGTAAGCTCTGTAGAAAAAGTAAGGCTTCTACACCATTGGTGGGAGCATAGACTGGTGCAACTATTGTGGAAATCACTGTGGAGGTTCTTCAGAAATTTAAAACTAGAGGTCCCTTTTGACCCATCTAATCTCCTACTCAGTATCTTACTGGAAACAACTAAAAGCATTATGCCACAGTGATCTATTAACAGCTGTGTCTGTAATGCCTCAGTGTGTAATACATAAATCTTGGAACCAGCCTAAATGTCCACCAATAAATGAGTAGTAAAGGACATATACTTTTATACAATGAAGTATTATTCAGACATTAAGAAGGATAAGCTTAACATATGTTTTCATCATTGGAAGCACTTTGAGGCCATGCATTTAAGTGTAATGATTTACAACCACATGTGTAAATATCACATTGTCTCCCTGATGTAAAAAACTGAAAGTGTAATTAAGGCCCAAACCATATAAAGAATATTGTGAAATAGGAATAAACTTTTCACATAGGAAGTGAAAAAGGAAGGGGTGTAACAGAATGAGGAGAAAAGAAAAAAATAGAAACTAAGGTGTTGTAAATAAGAAGGGGAAGTTTAATTGATGAGAGATTAGTGCAAAGAGATAAAAAGAATCAAGATACATCATGTAAGTAACAAAGTCTCTATGATGAATGTGATCTTTGTATTTCAAGAATAATCTTCATTGATTAAAAATACTAAAAATAAAATCTTAAGACAAATATTACCCTACTTGACAATTTTTCAAACCACTATTAATATTCTAATTTTAATTTCTGACTCCATTTATTAAACATGTTTATAAAATACACTTTAAGAGTCAATAACTTGCACATACTCTAGGATAATTTCCAGACTAGCAAAATATAGTTCAACAAATAAAATATACTTTTTTTTATCAGTTCCATCTGGGTGACATTTTTGAATCCTTGCTAGGATAGATACCCTGAAGCAGTTACAGAAGGCAGAGCATGTAGCCTTTCATATCACTTAAGAATAAGGTGACAAAGCTGAGGGGTGAGGTACGATGGAAGAAATAAAGATATGTAAGAAGGAGACAAGAAAAACCATGCTTTTGAAAATGAAAACTATACTTTCAGAACATGAGCTCACTTTAATTTTTTCCTCTACTCCAGGAGCAGAATAAGCAGAGAAACCTATCATTTATGTAGAAGATTGTTTCACCATCTATTTCCTACCAAAAAATGGACTTTTCACCTGTAAATAAATCACTATGGAATTACCTATGGAACTGGCTTTCCTCATTGAATGAACCTTTTATTATCTTATTGTGAGCAGCTCATTCTGCTCACCCACCCAAATGAAAGAGACTGTAGATGGTCAAATTTCAGATTTTCACTGCCAAAAATACACAATATTTCCCAGTTCCAAACTACAGCACAGCTCACACATTTGATGATCCACACTCCACTCCTCAGTATGTACTTAAATTTCAGCCTAATAAACACTTTCTGTGCCTCTTATTTACATATCCTCAAAATTATTTTTCTGTGAAAGGACTCAGTGAACCTCTATACTTTCCAAGTGTTCCAAGGGCAAATCGGTAAAACAGCTGAGGACCTAGTGAGCAAAAGTCTTTATGAGCAAAACCAAGGTCACAGAGAAAAATCACAAAAAATCAACAGTTAGGATCACATCTTATTACAAAGCTTTTGTTCAACAAAATAAATTACTAACAGGGTGAAAACAAAACCTACTGAGTGAGAAAATATTTTAGGTTGTCTATTCTCAGGCAAAGGACTAATATCAAGAACATATATAGACTTGGAGAAAATCAGAGCCTTCAGATTTAAAGACTGAGTCCACAAATGGGCATCTGAGGTAAATACACTCTTCTCAGGTGAAGAAGTACATATGGCAAATAAATATATGGAAAAAAAGTTCAATGCATTGGTCTTTTGAGAGATGCAAATTAAAACAACTCTGAGATTCCATCTCACTACAGAAGAATGCCTACTGTCACCAAAACAACCAATAAAAATTGCTAATGTGAATGTGAAGAATAAAAGAAACACTTCTTCACTGTTGATGAAAGTAGAAGCAAACATATCCCTTTGGAAATCAATGCAGAGATTAAAAAAAAAAAACTCTAGTATTACAGGGCCCATGTGATCCAACAATTCCCCTCCTTGGTATGTTCCCAAAAGTATTAAATACACCTTACCACAGAAACGTAAGTGTACCTATGCTCATAAGGCTACATTTTGTGAGTCTTAGAAACAGCCCAAATGCCCTCCAACTGATGAAGATAAAAGCATGATTTTTGTAATTATCAGCCATTAAGGATAAACTTCAGACATTTATAGCTAAAAGGATGGACTTTCACAATTACCTTCAGTGGAATAAATTGCACAATTTATTGTATAAATATCACATTGTCTCATTGGTGTGAATATTTGAAACTGTGTATAGAAAGCAAATGCAAAACAGATATAATGAAATAACAACAGCTGATTGAAAACAAAGAGAAACTAGGCAGAGAGAGTGTGAAAAGAAGGAATAAAAAAATGAGAAAGGAAGAAAAAACAGAAAAAAAGCTTCAAAAATAAGGAAGGGAAGGATTTTAGGGAGCAGCAAGAGGAATCAAGTATATCATGTAGAGGTACAATTTATCTATGATGAATATGAACATTAAGTTTTTCTCAATTGTAATGATAAACGTAATAATAATAGTAATCATAATAATGTAACTTCCGTAAAAATCTATGTATATTATATGCAGGTTTTAGTACACCAAAATGAAAGCCACTATTCTGTATAATTTACATGACTTATAAAATCATTTTGAAGTTCTATATATATGTGGAAAGATTTCTAATTATCTTAATATTGTCATTCAGCTATTTACATAGCAAAGATTATGAATTCCAGTTATTTTTGTGCTGGAGAAACAGGCCAGGGAAAAAGAAACCTTTTCCATTAAATTTAGATGACCCGCACCCCCACCACACATACACATTTCAATAGAAAAGGCCAGATTCTCTCTTGCCAAAATTCCATTGTTTCAATTCAGCATTGTAAATAAAATGATTGGAGGATAACTATCAACAGAGGTCCTTTAGATCTTCAGATATATAGTCTTTGACCTCCTCTCATCCTGAGTCAGGTCAAGACCCAGACTTTATTTCCACCCTAAGACAAGCTGACTTCAGGAAGACCTTCCCTGGGCCAGGAGCTGATGTTGCCACTCTCCATTATCCCTATGTCCTATGCTCTTTTGTTTTATTTTTGTTTCTTGTTTTTGCCTAGTGATTGAGGAATACATTCAATGTATTCCTCAATTTCCATATTTTTTCCATTGAATCATGTCCTACCTCAGTCAGCATTTATATTTGTGAAACAAGATCAAAAGGCACTCCATAGCACAGATTATGTCAGGGACAGAAACAGCCTTCACATCCTCTGGAAATGCTGTCACATATATTGTGTATGTCAATGTGGAGATGATCTGGAAAATGGGAAATTAATGCCAACCTTAAGAAACCCTTGGTTCTGAACTCAGGTCATGTACTTGACACTTTGCTTCCAAAATATTCAGAAAATGCAGGGCAATCAGGACTTACCTTGAGACAAAAGAAGGACTGAGGATGCAGAAAAAATACTACAGATGAGACTCCACATACACTAATGAAGACATCAGAAAGAGTGGCAAGACACAGAGCTGCAGAAGAATTTGCTGAATGGCTGCCACTTTGAATGAGGTTGAAGTTGAAGCAGGATAGGATAGAAGATTGGGGTCCCCACTGCCAATCAAGCCCCAGGCACAGACCTGAAGTGACCAGGTTAAAACCATTACAGAGATCAGGTCACAGATTTCACAGATTTCATGGGAGGAAATACAATTTTCATCAGGTAAAATCTAGTCCATCTATATCCTTGAGGTACCTGGTCCCACATATACACTTCCAACCTCTAGGTTGTTTCCTGATGTATTTGAGTCCTACTGTCTGAGGAAGTCACCCAGCAACCAGGCTTCAATTCTAGGGCCCTTTTGCAGCAGGTGACCATGGTTCCAAAACATGGCAGCAAAAATAATATATAGAAAGACTCTACATAATGGATTTTCCTAATCTCCCTATACCTTCCTCCAATTCACAACACTTACAGCCTTCCAGCATCTCCCAATAGCTGGTGATGAAAAACCAAATATTTGAGAATGAAGGTACAAGAAAAGTGATCCAAAATCTGGACTGATGAGCAAAGTGACAGGTGCCATTCCTGGATTACATATGGGCTACTGAAATGGTCCACGAGGATATTACTGCATTTGACATGAGCTTGTGCTTGTCTTTACAGAGCAGGAATTGACTAACTGTATTTTTTGCAAGTTTTGCCCTTCATCCAGTAAATAAGATGGAAATTGTATTCAGGTGATTTGAGACTATGTTGTCTGGAAATGACATCAATTCTCAGGGGGGGATGGTGAGAACAGGTCAGGTCTACTCAGAGAGTGAGATGAGGCAGATGGTTTTACTGCCTTATTAGGAAACAATGCCTTTTTAACTTTTCAGGACTGATATTGGAACCCAAGAGATTTATACTGAGCTATGTCCCTAGCACTATACTTTATTTGCAGATACATTTTCACTATGTTTTCAAGTTGCCAAACCTGGGGTCAAATTTCAAAGTTGAAATCCTCCTACCTCAGTTTCTAGATTGCTTAAATCACATGAAGGCACCACTTTATCTATGTCTGAACCATTTTATTTTTTAAAAAATGATAAAACATTAAAATAAGGGAATATAAGTAGGAACTACATTGTAGTAATTTGTCAGTGATATTCTACCTAAGGAATGAGTGTGAAGAAATGCCAACTGCTTCAATGTACATTTCCAGTATTGGAGAACAATATATTACACACACAGAAACACGCATGCACATAACATTTTATATACACTTAGGCTTTTGGAATGTATTGATAAATGCACATGGATAATTACCATGGTACTAATACTGAAATTGACATAATAAGCACGGTGTAATCAGTATCCTGTGAATACTGATTACTGTTTTTCTCTTCATATCTCATCCTCCCTTGCACTTAACCTTCTTGTCAGGTTGCAACATCATGTGATATCATTCTGATGAAGGAAACTGAGAAATATGATGGACCCAAGTGGCATGAGACTTAATTATGCTACTGAGAATGGAACATGATTTAGACTTTGTCAACTTTCATCTCTGATTTTTTTAGTTTCATGAGATGCTGCTGAAATGCCACCTTGAATTACCTAAAGGGAGACTATGATAGTTTAGCAGTGCCAAACCCCAAAGACTGGACACACAGGGGCAAAAGTGATATATTAGCACCCCTTCATCCCTATATGAAATTTTTGGTAGCTAAATCCAATGTTACAATTCTCACGCATCTAATTCACTCACTTGTGATTTTCAATGCTTTCATTGTGCACTGGTAGTTCTATATTTCTAGTGTCACAATATGACATCATTTCCATCATTCATTATTCTTTCTCTGGGAACTATACTCCATGTATTTTCCTTTGAATTCTAAGAAATTTTGCAAAATTCTGATTCACTTGCATTTTCAGGATGCTGCTATTTATAGATGACTGACTTAATATAAGAGGAATGGTGTTTACATTTTGCTTGAATAAGAGAAAAGTACATAATGTACTTGCATAATGTATATGCAATAGGGGCATATTACTTTCAAAAATAGGGACAAAAAATAAAGAAAAAATATAAATAGGGGATAACTCAGATCTATTATACACATTGATGCCTTCCAAAGATGAACATTTATGGAAGGGACTTGGGGTACAGCACACAAGGGTAGTCTGCCCGCCCTCCCAGTAGGGGCCCCTGGCCTGAGCTGGGAGAACCAGCAGCCCCAGAGCTGCGACCATGGAGGGACTCAAGGTGCAGCACAGGAAGGCAGTTTGCCTGCCCTCTCTGTAAACCACCCACACCTGAGCACCTGAGCTGGGAGAAGAACTAGCAGCCCCAGAGCTCCAACTGTGGAGGGATTCAAGGCACAGCACAGAAAGGCAATTTGTTCGCCCTCTTGGTAAGCACCCCTGGCATGAGGCAAGAGAAGAATCCTTCAATGGCTCCCATGAGCCTACTGGTAAGCAGGCTAAGAATCAACCCACCACCACCACTACCCTCCGTTAGCAAGTGAGCCAGAGATCTAGACCTCTCTTGAGAGGTTGACCATATACAATGTAGTAAAAAGGGGGGATTTCCTTCTATCATCTCTTTGAAGGCAAATATTGTTATCACTGTTTTGCTTTGTTCTGATTAATGATATTGCTCTATTCAATGTTCTGTTTTGATAAGTTCTAGAATGTCTTGTATTTCCTTTGATTTGACTATACCTTATTGAAAGAACAACTGTTGTGAAGATAATGGGATATACTATGGTATCTATTACTGTTATTCCAGTAACCTGTTGAGGGTTTCTGTACCAATTTCACTGCACTCTCTCAGTTGGCTTTGTTCTGTCTTGTTCTGTTGTATTTTGCTACCTTCAAAATAATAAAAAATTAAAATAAATAAAAAATAAAAAGTAAATAACAACAAAACAGATCAGTAAGGTACTGAGCAAGCTGAAACACAATATAAGTAAACAGATACTGGACTTGAAAAGCAAAAGGAGGAAAAGAAAGCGCTCTAAAGGATCTAACTGCATGTATGTTTAAGTGTGTAGGATTGATGACCATGTTGCTGGGTTTTTGTTGAATCGTTGAATGGAAATGTTTGCAGACTCACTGTTTGAATGTCTATCTTGTATGCTTTAATTTTGTAACTTGAAAAACTATATCCAGAAGATAATATATAATTTATCAATTAGTGATTGTTTTTTTTATTTTTCTTTGAGATTCTGTGTTGTTTCTTCCCTTTTTTTGTTTTGCTTTTTCTCTTTAAATAAAAATTTTTAAAAAGATGAAAATTTACTTTATGTACTAGAAACATACACTAATGCAATTATATATATGTTTTAAATTTGCTTTTGTGATTGTTTATCTTATCATAAACATGCATACCTACATAGATACATGACATGAAATCTAGTTAAGGACACTTCTGAATGTGTTCTTGTGGATCCTTCTAGGCAAAGTGATAACTGAATTATAGATCCAAGTGGAAAACAATGGCTGTGAGAAAAATAGGTGTCATTTATGAAGACTGAATATCAGTGGTTCAAAAAGGTGGGGGAAAATGCTTCAGAATGCTTGAATTTTCTTTAAAAGGCATGATTTTTTAATAGTAAGACTGCAGACAAATTGATCAGATATTTATGTATGATTTGTTGAAAAACAAAATGATTACACTTCAGGATATCTCCACCTTTGAGTGTGATTTCTGGAAAATCTATTAATACATATTGACATCAATTTTTTATAGCATTTAAATAGGTCCTGACTACATGATTAATTTGCAAAGAATTTTCAAAATAATTGCGTAAATATGCTCAATTTCTTGTCATAGTGATGACTTTCGCATATTTGACCATACCCATGTATACTAAGTGCTTTCTCACATTCCATACATATGCTTTGGCTACACTGTGACATCATTTTGGAGGTTATCATCCTGTCAACAGACTTTTTTCTCACTACATTTTATATGCATAGTTACTCCCCAGTGTGTGGGAAATTTAATATTTATAAAAAAAAATCTTGCAGCAAATCCTTTCCACATTTCTACATACACAGAATCTCTCCCTTACGTGCATTATTTTCTTATTTGATAGCATTCTTATTTGATGGATTTCCCCCATTGGGTTTTCTTGTTTTGTACCAGGGATAAAACTCATGATCTAATGCTTACCAGGCAGGCTCTTACACTGCTGTGCTAAATCTCCAACCTTCTCCTATTGTTTAGATGCATAGGGTTACTTCCCAGTGTAAATTCTTTCATGTCTTTACAATTACTGGTGCACATGATTTCTCCCCATTGTGGATTATTTCATGTGTTTGACAGTGACCATGTGAATTGAATGCTTTCCCAAATTGCTTACATGCACAGGGGTTCTGCCTACTATGAATTCTTTGATGTATTTGCAAGCTATGTTTCACTGGTAGATTTCCCACATTGCTTACATACATAAGATTTTTCCCTGTGTGGGATATTCTATGTCTAGAAAATGTTGACTTATCAGTAGATCCTCTTCCATATTTCTCATATACATGTGGTTTCTCCCTAGTGGGAGTTATTTTATGTACAAGAAGGTTACAATTTTGACTGATTTTCCACATTGTTTGCATACATGGGATTTCTCCCATGTGAGTTCTACCACGTATTTTATAACCTGGGTATTGAATGGTTTTTCCACATTTGTTGCATATGTAAGGTTTTTGCCCAGTGTGAGTTCACTCATGTTTCTGACAATGACAGAGTCTGCTTTTGCTTTTGTAATAGTTTATCATAAGCATGCCTACAGATATATACCATGAATACAAGCATGCTTCTGAATGTGTCTGTGTAGATCCTTCTTGATAAAGTGATGCCTGAGTTACAGATCCTGGTGGGAAAAAAATGGTCATTTGGCAAATGGGTGTCATCCATCAAGACAGGACACTGGAGGATCAAAAATAGAGGGGAAAAGTTTCAGCATAAATTTTCCTTGAAAATTGTTAATTTTTATTATTAAAGCTACAGACAAATATTATGTATAATTTATTTAAAAAGAAATAAAAATGTTTAGGATACCTCTGTGTGAGGGTGTTTTCAAGAAAATCTATGAACATATATTATTAACAACTTTATATTATCTTTAAAGATCTCTACATGAGTAATTTTCAAAGTATTTTCAAAAGTCACTTACATATGAATGATTTGACTTCATGACTGCTTTCACATTTGACAACCATGAATTCTGAATGCTTTCTCACATTGCATACAGAGGTGTAGGCCACAATACGACATCACTCAGGTTAGCATCTCTGTCAGCTGAATTTTACCTAATATTTTCTATATGCAGTTACTCCCCAGAGGGAGGGGAATTTTATGTTTCCAAATGAAAGCATTACAGCAAATTTTTTCCATACTGCCTACATACATAGGGTTTCTCCCTTGTGTGCATTAATTCCTCTATTTCATGGCATTTCTGTGCACTGAATGCTATTCACCATTGTTTAAATGCACAGAATTACTAGAATGAGTTCTTTCATGTTATGATGATCTCTCTAGTGGTAGAAAGTTTTCCTACATTGCTTATGTTCATAAAGTTTCTCCCCAATGTAGGATCTTTTATGAAATGAGAATTTATAAACAAATCCATTTACATGTTTCTCACACAGTTTCTCTGCAGTGACTTCTTTTATATACACAAAAGCTACAATTATAGTTGAAACACCTCAAATTGTTTACATAGACATTATTTTCAACATTTCTGCATACTGAATGCTTTGCCACATTGTTTATATCCATGTTTCTACCCAGGGAAAGTTCTTTCCTGACTAGTGTGAATTCTTTGATGTCTATTCAAGACACTATTGTGTCTGAAAGGTTTTCCATTGTCCACAGACATATGGTTTCTACCCAGTGTGAATTTCTTCATGCACTTTACAATATGAGGATGTAGTGAATGATTTCCCACATTTGTTCCATACATAGGGTTTTTCCCCAGTGTGAGTTCTTTTATGTCTTTGATAGCTAATGCTGGTACTACATTCTTTCCCACATTGCTTACATACATAGGTTTTCTCCCCAGTGTGAAGTCTATCATGTATTTTACAATATGAGGCTGTAGTGAATGATTTCCCACATTTGTTACATATATAGGGTTTTTCCCCAGTGTGCGTTCTTTCATGATTTTGACAATGACTATGTCTGCTGAATGCTTTCCCACATTGCTTACATACATATGGTTTCTCTCCGGTGTGAATTCTTTCATGCACTTTATAATATGAGGCTGTAGTGAATGATTTCCCACATTTGTTGCATACATAGGGTTTTTCCCCAGTGTGAGTTCTTTTATGTCTTTGATAGCTACTGCTGCTACTAAGTTCTTTCCCACATTGATTACATGTATAGGTTTTCTCCCCAGTGTGAATTCTTTCATGCACTTTATAATATGAAGCTGTCATGAATGATTTCCCACATTTGTTGCATACATAGGGTTTTTTCCCAGTGTGTA
This sequence comes from Hydrochoerus hydrochaeris, assembly GCA_004027455.1. Taxonomy (NCBI): domain Eukaryota; kingdom Metazoa; phylum Chordata; class Mammalia; order Rodentia; family Hydrochaeridae; genus Hydrochoerus; species Hydrochoerus hydrochaeris. The sequence continues at coordinate 84,093 of PVLA01005669.1, forward strand.
TCCTTTTATGTCTTTGACAGCTACTGCTAGTTCTGAATGCCTTCTCACATTGCTGTTTTCCAGTGTGAATTGTTTTATGTTCTTTAAAGGAATTACTAAGAGCTAATGCTTTTACACATTTCTCACTCATATGGTGTTTCTCTCCAGCATACTTTCTAACATCTTTTTCAATATGGTATGAAGAAATAGAACTATTCTCATAGTGTTTGTGTACATATAAGCTCCCTGAACTGTGATTTCTCTTATGGATTTGAACAGTGTTAGGTGTTGTGCAGGCTTTCACATTTTTCTTAGGTACAAAGATTTTCTGCCCAGGCTGAGTTTGTTCCCTAAGATCAGAGCTGTCCTCCCCACATTGCCCATATAGATACGGTTTCTCTCCAGTCTTCCTAGTGTCATGCTTCTCAAAGAACTGGAAATCACTGTAGGTCTTTACATCTTCACTATATTTGTAAAGCTGCTTTTTAATTTTGAAATAATTGTCTTTATCATATCTGTAAAGAAATACAAAGAAAAGTATCAACCACAATGAAAAGGTCTCCACATTAACAATTGTAATTTACAATGACAAATTTAGTGCAATGCCTGCTAAGAAATTCTGATGGTGAATTGACTCATTGCCCTGTAGCACATCTTTGAAAGTACTATTCATTCTAAAAAGGATAGTTTTCATTTGGGGATTTTAAATTAGTATATGATTCTAACATATAACATCATTTTAGGTGATTTGTACAAATGAATATCAAATATTGATCATTTTTTAGCTCTTCAGTTCTCCACTCTCCCTTTTCTCTATCTAGCCTGATCATCTTTCTGAAGTAAAAAAGGTTAGGATTTCTGCTCTCATATCATCTCTCCTTACTGTTACTTCTCAAATATGTTTTTAGTTTCCTATTTAAGACAAAACCTGTGATATTTCCATCTCTGTGTCTGCTTTATTTCAACTTTTGTTTTCTTGGAAATGATATCAAGGTTCCTTATATGGCATATTTTTTCAGTGTAGAGAATTAAACACAGGTCTTAGACTGAGTTACATTTGCTGATCTATTATTTGTTATTTAGAGGGAGATTCTCATTGACTATCAATTTTCTTAGGCTGAATTTCAAGTTGTCATCCTGCCAACTCAGCCTCCAAGAGTGCTGGGGTTGAAATAATGTACCACCATGCTGAGATGACCACACATTTTCTTTATCCAGGTATCCAGTGATGTGCATCTGGGCTCTTTTCAGATCTTAGCTAGTGTGAGTTGTTTCCAGTATTAGATATTGTGAATGTGCATTCATATCTTACTTTGAACAATACACTGCATGGATCAGTATCATTTGATGACTTTAGCATATTTCAATATACTAAGAGAATCATTGAGCATAATGACACAATGCAATTATCTCAACAGTCCAGAGGTAGCACTCTGAGTTCCAGGCCAGTATGGGATACAGAGTAAGTTCAAAGTCAACCTGGATTACAGTATGAAATCATGGCTCAAAAGTAAAAACAAAAACAATAAAGCAAGCATATATCCATGGATATATACCTGAAACAATTTAAAACATATTATTTTACTTATAAGACCTCTGAATACTGAATATTATGTTACCATTTTATGTATTCACCAACAATGTATGAGAAATGTTAAACACAAGCAGCTTAACATTTTATAGGATATTTGCAAAGGACTTAGTATGATAACAATACCATTCATTTACAGTTTGAATATTGTTTCTATGTGAAAAATTTTCTACATCATGAATGTCTCATAATCACATACATACATATATATATATATATAATATTTTGAAGATGAGTTGCTATCAAAATTCACAATTTCTCATTTCCTGTATGTCTGATTACAATACTTAAATTTAGCCTTATACATTTCCATGATGTTGATCATGATGGAAATTTTTAGACTGATATAGCAGACACTGTTATTTGTTGCATAGCACCAGTTCTACCTCAGATTGCTACATTTGAATATTTTTCAGGATTGACAGATAATATAAAATCAAACCACATGTATCTCTCAATATTTTTGTGAGGTTAAATAAACTGAAACATGGTCTCATTTCTCTAGGTTCCTTTGTTGTAATATTTATGTTCACATACTGACCCTTGAGGAATATTCCTTTTCTCTTGCATGTGTAAATTACCTTAGATTTTTTGTGCAATTTTTGTCCTCTTCTTTAATTTGCTCACTATGCCATATTCTTCCTGTATTACAGACATAGAAATACAAAAATTCATTTTCATATTATATAAAATGTCACTGATTCCAGTAATACTCATGGTATAATTTAAGCAGGTCAGAGATATATTAGCAAATGTGATAACTATTAATTTTATTAAGCTATATTAGTGAGCAATAATTACTGCCCTATCTTTATATAAGTAAGAAAAATATATCATCCTTACCTATAGCATTAATATTCATAGATGTCTCCCACATCACATCTCTATAGAGCTTCTTTTGGGATAGAGTCAGCAAATCCCACTCTGCTATGGTGAAGTTCACAGCTACATCCTCAAAGGTCACTGTCTCCTAAATAATGACAAGTGTCCAGAAAGTTAGAAACATAACCTGATATATCTCAGCTCCTCTCATAGAAAGTCTGGAGTTCATTCTTTCAAGTATTAACTGCATGTCTTGGTCATCAAAACATGGGTAAATTCAAATATAATCACTCAGAAACACTAACACTAGCCTATAACACATTGTCAAAGCAATCACAGAACTGTAGCATGGCCTATCCTGTAAGGTTGCCTATACAGTACTTTTTTACTAACTTTGAATCAGAACTCAAAGAAGGAACCTACAAATCATCACAGAACAATAAAATCTATGTCTTTTTATATCTAGTTATTCATAACATTGACTTCATCCTTTAAATTTAATCAGCATTCAGAATCTTGAAATTGGTTTCAGAGATAAATATTTATTTGACTATGAAAGGTTTATGAATAACTAAAATTTAATGAAAATAAAGGTTTATTTGACCATTTGGTATCTCAGGGATACCAAATTATCTCTTTGTACTTCAATATTAAAAATTCAATTAGGGTATGAGAGAAGATAATGTGGGAAAGAATATATATGAAATGTTTGAAATGCAATGAAAATTGAGGTACAGCTAAGTAACTGGTCAGTAAATACAAAAGGAAGAGTTCAGCCCAGTGGGATAGTATGTGCCTATTCTCCCAGCACTTGAGATTTTGATGGAAGTGGATTATCATGAATTTCAGGATTGCTATGAGTTCCATGTCCAGCCTGGGCTATACAGTAAGGACAGTTCAGAGCACAAAGTGATACTGTTCATCAAACTTCCTCACAAAATGAAAATTAAAAATAATTCACAGTCATTTACAAATCATATCTTTGTGCCAGAGATATAGCTCAGAGGCACAAACACCTGCATGACACATGCAAGGCCCCGAGTTCATTTCTGAATACCAAAAAGAAACAAATAAGTTACACACACCTTTTTCAACAATTATAGATGAAAGTTAGAAAAAAGACTATAAACATTCAATACTTGTGAGCAAGGAAACACTGTGTATAATATACATGAAAAACATTCAAAATCCAACATTCATATCAGTGGATGATTCATAGAGAATGACAAATGAATCTCAGGAAAGCAAGACAACCTTCTATGGATCCACATGGAAGTAGAATATTGTTTCATGAGCATCTCAGGAAGAAAGCACAATGGGTTTCATTTAAATACAGAGAGAGACAGATATGTCCTTAGAAATCTGGACTGCATACTCTCCTAGGTTATGTGCATTGGGGAACTATTGAAAGGAGGATGATAAACATGATTGACTTTGGAATTTATACAGAAAAAAATTAATGAAAAATTTTCCTCAGAAGAAAATCAAGGAGCCATGAAAATTAGAAGAAATTGAAATCTATGAAAATAGAAGTTTAAAAAGAACACATTTAGGGCTGAGGATTTAGCTCAGCGGTATAAGTGCCTGCCTGGCAAGCATGAGGTCATGAGTTCAATCCCTGGTACCAAATAAAAAAAATTTGAAAAAGAACACATTTATTGGGAACACAATATAAAGATTTTGAATAAAAGTTAAGATTAATGAACACAAGCTTCCTGGTGCTGGTTGGGGAGAGTTTGGAACATCACTCCCAGCACTGGGGTGCCTGCCCAGCCCCCTAGGACACTGGACTGCAGAGGTTTTGGGGGCTTGAGTGGACCACACCCAGCAACCTTTATTCAACCAGGAGACCAGACCCCGCCTCCAAGAGAGGGGAAGTAGGCCCACACACACTGCAAGAGGAGTTCCAGCTTCCCAGTGCTGGCAGGGGAGAGTTTGGCCACTTGAGTTCCAAGAGGAGCCAAGGGCACAGAAGATGATTTCCAACATGCCCAGGGAAAACTTTAGAACATCACTCAAAACACAGAAATATAGGAAAATGACAAAACGAAAGACCAAAATGCAATCTCAAACCTCCAACCAATTCCAAGAAAGCCTGGGAGCCACATATGTAGAAGAAAATACTAGTTATACACCTGAAATACCTGAAATAATATCAACTGAAATAAAGAAGCAAGGACGGGAAGCTATGAAGGAACTCAAATCAGAAATAACCTCCCAGGTAAAAGAAGAAATGATAAAAGTAGAGAAAGAAATAGTGAATGCATCTAAAGAAGACACAGCTAAAAAATTAGAGGAACAAAGCAAACAGATAGAATCCCTAAGTGAACAGTTTAAGAAACAACCAACACATGAAGCAGATTCAAAGAGATACACAGGAAATCAAAAATTCTATTGAAAGTTGCCAAAACTGCCTCAATGAAAGTGAACATAAAATTTCATATCTTGAAGATAAGATTGCAGCTAGTGAACAGGAAAGGAAAGATCTTTTAAAAATAACAAGGAATCAGGAAATAACAATTCAACAGCTGCAAGATGATGCAAAGAAAAACAACATAAGATTAATAGGGATAAATGAAAAAGAAGGGGACAAGACAAATGATATCAAGAGGCTATTTACATAAGTAATAGCTGAAAACTTCCCACACATGAGAATGGAAACTGACATACAGATTAGTGAAGCATACAGAACTCCAAACAGACATAACCAAAATAAATACACCCAGATATATAATAATCACCATCCCAGAAGAACAGACATAAGAACAGAAAAGACAGATCACCTACAAAGGAAAACCTATCAGAATCACAGCAGACTTCTCAACACAAACAATGAAGTCAAGAAAAGGATGGAGTGAAGTATTTCAGACCCTAAAGGAAAACAACTTCTAACCCATACTGATGTAGCCTGCAAAACTGTCCTTCAAAATGGATGGAGAAATAATACACTTCTATGACAAAGAACAGCCAAAGAACTTCATTATCACCAAACCAAACCTACAAAGAATACTGAAAGATATTCTAGATACACATAGGAAAAAACCACTAAGCAAGACAACTAAAAAGAATGGAAAGGTAAAACTACAACAGCAGAAAGATACCCTGTCAACAATAAACCAATATATAACAGTTATAACCATTAATGTAAATGGCCTCAATTCACCAATTAAAAGAAACAGACTGGCAGAATGGATCAAGAAACAACATCCAACCATATGCTGTCTACAAGAAACACATCTAACCCAAAAGGAAATTCATACACTGAAAATCCTAGGATGGAAAACAATACTTCTTGCAACAGGAACCCCCCCAAAAAAGCAGGGGTAGCTATTCTGTTTGTAGACAATGTCAACTTTAAACCAAGAGTGGTCCAAAGAGATAAAGATGGTCACTATATACTAGTTAGGGGAAAACTTCAAGAAGAAGAGATAACAATCTTAAATATATATGCATCAAATTCCAGAGCACCCAGCTATACAAAGCAAGTATTAAAAGAAATGAAAAATCAAATCAGCAATAACACAATTATAACAGGAGACCTTAACATGCCATTGACACAAAGGGACAGAATCACCTAGACAGAAAATCAGCAAAGAAATAACAGAACTGAATCACACCTGTGAACAAATGGACTTGATAGATATATACAGAGTGTTCCACCCAACAACATCAGAATATACATTCTTCTCAGCAGTACATGGGAAATTCTCTAAAATAGACCATATACTAACCCACAGAACATATTTAACTAATGCAAAAGGATTGAAATTATCCCATGCATGTTATCAGATCATACCATCATGAAACTAGAAATTAATGATAAAAGAAAATGCAAAAACCCCACAAACACATGGACATTGAATAATACACTTGAGCAATCAGTGAGTCACAGAGGAAGTTAAAGAAGAAATTAAACAATATCTACAAGCAAACAAAAATACAAATACCACTTCCTGGAATCTGTAGGATGCAATGAAAGTGGTCCTCAGAGGAAAATTTATTGCACTGAGTTCCCTCATTAGGAAAACAGAATAAACACAAATAAACAACCTGATACTACACCTCAAAGAGGTAGAAAAAGAAGAGCAATCCAAGCCAAAAGCCAAAAGAAGGGAGGAAATTGTAAAGCTTAGAGCAGAAACTAATGCAATAGAGACTAAAAAAAAAAAATGCAAAGAATCAATGAATCAAAGGGTTGGTTCTTTGAAAGAATAAATAAAATTGATAAGCCCCTAGCCAACCTAATTTTAAAAAGGAAAGAAAAGACTCAAAATCATGCAACACAGAATGAAAAAGGTGAAATCACTACTGACTCTGTGGAAATACAGAAGATCATCAACAACTATTTTGAAAAATTCTACTCTTACAGGTTCAATAACACAGATGAAATGGATTCCTAGAAACATATGAACAACCAAAGCTGGATTAATAAGATGTAAAACTGCTGAATAAACCAATTTCTATTAATGAAACTGAAAATGTAATTAAGTCCCTACCAACAAAGAAAACCCCAGGCCCAGACAGATTCACTGTGGAATTCTACAAGAAATACAACGAAGACCTAACGTTGACACTCCTCAAACTGTTCAATGAAATCAAAATGGAAGCAATTCTCCCTAAGTCATTCCTGCAAGCAAATATTACTCTAGTACCAAAACCTGAGAAAGACCCAACTAAAAAAGCGAACTACAGGCCAATCTCCCTAATGAACATAGATGAAAAAATTCTCAGTAAAATATTGGCAAACAGGATACAGCAAATCATGAAGAAGATTATACATCATGACCAAGTGGGATTCATTCCAGGCATGTAGGGATGGTTCAACATACATCAATCAATAAATGTAATCCATAATATCAATAGAGCCAAAAGTAAGAATCACATGATCATTTCTATAGATGCAGAAAAATCTTTTCATAAGATCCAATACCCATTCATGATAAGAACCTTACAGAGAATTGGAATAGATGGTCTTTACCTCAATATGAAAAAGGCCACCTATGACAAACCAACAGCCAGCATTATATTAAATGGCCAAAAACTGAAAGCCTTTACCTTAAAATCAGGCACAAGACAAGGATGTCCCTTATCACCGCTCCTATTCAACATAGTACTGGAAATACTAGCCAGAACAATTAGACAAGAGAGAGAAATAAAAGGAGTAAAGATAGGAAAAGAGGAAGTTAAACTATCATTATTTGCAGATGACATAGAAGACCCCCAAACTTCTGTTGAAAGACTCCTAGATATAATAAATAAATTCAGCAATGTAGCTGGGTACAAAGTCAATACTCAAAAATCAATAGCATTCCTATACACTAACAACAAAATCACTGAGAGAGAATTAAGAGAAGCCACACCCTTCACACTAGCATCCAAAAAAATGAATTACTTAGGAATTAATCTAGTGAAAGAAGCAAAAGAGCTATACAGGGAAAATTATAATACCCTGAAAAAGAAATTGAAGAGGACCTCAGAAAATGGAAAGACATCCTTTGTTCATGGATAGGAGGAATAAATATTGTGAAAATGGCCATTCTCCCAAAATTGCTATACAGATTCAATGCAATCCCAATGAAAATACCACTAACATACATCATGGATCTAGACAAATCACTCCTAAAATTCATCTGGAACCAGAATAGACCTAGAATAGCAAAGGCAATTCTAAGCAGCAAAGCCAAGGCAAGAGGCATCACAATCCCTGAATTGAAGTTATACTACAAAGCTACTGTAATAAAATCAACATGGTACTGGAATAAAAACAGACCTGAAGATCAATGGAATAGACTAGAAGATACAACTACGAACACACTCAACCACCTTATCTTTGATAAAGGGGCCAAATGAGTTCAGTGGAAGAACGATAGTCTCTTTAATAAATGGTGCTGGAGAAACTGGCTATCCATATGCTGAAAACTAAAACTAGACCCATGCCTGTCACCATGTACAAAACTAAAAATCCAAATGGATCAAAGATCTAAATATTAAAACAGAAACACTAAATCTGTTGTAAGACAAAGTAGATAAAAATCTTGAAAACACAGGGGTAGGTAGAGAATTCATAAACAAGAACCAAACTGCACGGGAAATACTTCCCAGAAGGCAGAGGGAAGCTCATCAGTGGGGCTGTGAGTTGAGTACATCACATCTCTCTGCATCATGATCTTTGGGAAGTCTGAGACTAGGGCCAGCAGTGCCCATAACAGGCCCATCCCTGAGCCTCTGGGCGCTGAGTTCCCAGAGAGAACTAGAGAAAGCTACTGCAATATAAAAATGCTAATCACTCCATGGAATATAGGATATTTCATTGCTCTATATTTGTGTGGATTCTAAACAACAATAGAAAAGAAACTGTTGCAAGTATTACAGGTAGGGTATGGGATCAAGTTCAGTGGTGTAAGCACCTGCCTGGAAAACATGAGGCTGTGAGTTTGACCCCTGGTACAAAAAAATTTAGAGGCATTATTGTAATTAATGTAATCAAATACATTAAAACCTATAATGATATCAATGGACACAGGAAAAATACAAGAAACAAATTAAAATTATCAGAATAAGATAGAATGCATACAAATGTATTCACTTTCAAATACCATTAGCGTGTGTATATGTTGAAAAATTAAAGTTCCAACAAAAAAATGAAAACAATCTATAAGACAATGTAGCACAGACAATATCCTGAGACTGAAATACAGGTATGTGCCATTAAATATGTGTCAGGAATAAACAAGTGGATTGGAAATTATGAGTATTACATCCTATGCAGTTCACATTGACATAATTCCAAAAATGTGAAAACCACATATGAAACAGCTATGAAAAGCATAAAGTCCTACCTCTTTCAGCATGTCATTTTTGAACAATGTTCATTAACTATCAATGAACTATAGCAATTACATGAGCAATGGTGCTTCTCTCTCTGCACTCAGAGAAAAATTGCTTTTACAAGGTCAGGTATATAGTTTAGCAGTGCAATGCCTCCCTGGCAATGTGAGGTTGTAGTTTGATTCCCAGTTTTAAAAAGTTGCATGTATATATGAATTCCCTACTTTAAAGTGATCAAACATGTGGGTTTAACAGGCAGCTGCTGACATCAGAAAGAAAAAATCCACAAAATTATCTGTACATGAGACACAAGTTTTCCAATAGTCTGTGTCTTATCATACTCAAGAGTACTACATCATACTCATGGATTTAAAACAATAATTTATATCATGAAAAATCAAATATGCCTGAATCTTATTTTTAAATGGGAAAATTAATCATGAAATACCCAATGTGAATTGTCCATTTTTTCCTGTGCATTGCCTCCTCCCCATTCTAGTGTAGGCCCCAGGTGCTCTATCTTTAGTGATTTGCATCCTCTATTTGTTTTTTTAAAGTTTTTCTGTATGCACTCACAACTATGCATGTAGTCAATGCTATAATAAATTCTAAGTAACTTAGGAGTTCCTACCCCTTTAAAAAAGTGAAACTGCCCAAAGATTGAATCCTTCTGAGGCTGAATCACACCAATTGAAATTATAAACCTTAACTTGTGTTACAGAGCCTATGATGACATTAAAATGTGTATTACAAAAATACTTGTTATAGCTAATTCTATAATCCTAAAGCTAACCACTCAGCTCAGTTTCTGCCAATTGAAAATTTCCACTTTATCATCTTGTCTGGGAGACACATGTCAAATAGTACAACCAGAGTGGACCACATCAGTATGATAATAATTTTAAAAATTCAAGGAAACAAAGATACAAAATACCCACAGTAGTGTTCACATTTCTAAATAGGATTACACTTTCTCCTGATAAAGCTTCTCAGGAGAAACAGATGAACACAGCACTCCAAACTGGAAACAACTGGGTAAGGCTCATGTTCTACACGGCATAATATGAAGACTTGAAGAGACAAGAGATGATATTTGAGTTTTGAAATGAAAATGACTTGATAAACCTAAAAGTAACTGACAATGAAATATATTTTTTTATGGATAAATCAGGCTTTCCAAGTTATTTTAAAGATAGTAAAATATGACAAAGTAAAACAGAACAAAGCCAATCAAGACAACACAGCAAAATTGGTACAGAACTTTAGAGCAGGATACTGGGAAAACAATGATTGTTACCATAGTATATCTTGTTATCTTCACAATATTTGCCCATTACATCAGGTATAGCAAATCAAACCAAAAACAAAATACAGTAAAACCAATCAAAACAATATTGAATAAAGCAAAACTATTAATCAGAACAAACAAAACAGTGAAAACAGTATTGGACTTCAAAGACAAGATAGAAGGAAATCCACCATATTTGCTATATTGCACAGTCATCCTCCAGAGAGATGCTCAGACTGCTGGCCCCATGCCTGCATAATCAACCAAACAATAAAAGCATTTAGTCCCTTTATGTACCTTAATTGCTATCAACTCAGGTTGTCCTCCAAACCATCCACTTGCTAAAGGGTGGAGGGGAATATCAAAATGTAAATATGCACAAAAACAAACCCAATATTGTAAGCACCATTGCTAAGCATTATATTTTTTGAGCCTGCTGAACACACATGCCTCGACTGGTAGATCAGATACAACAGAAAGCCATATTTATAATATAACAATAAATACTGTGTGTACATTGCTGAATGCAGTACAATGTGAATCACTAGTGTTCACCCATGGTGTCATGTTTCTAAGACCATAGACTCACTGCTCTGACAGTGATATCCTCTGACATCAACACATAAGGCTTTGCATTGTGCCATGTACCACTTGTGGAAACTATGAGTTAATTTAAAATTTAGATATGTTTAAAGTGCAAAATTTTTCTCTTCATTATCAAAGGGCCTGAGGGACTTTAGAAAAGATAATTTGAGTGGACATAAACCCACAATGTGCATCTCATATTGAAAAAACTCTTGCTCAGTTATCCAGGGTGGTTTTAGTTTTTAAATACTCCTAAATCTCCCAAGGGGCTGGCATTGAAGTTGTGCACCATCATGACTCAGTGTTGCTTACTTTACCCCAACACTGAATTCTTGGTGAAATTTGGTGATGTAAGAACAAAAACATGACTGAGGCATGACAGTGCATGCATGAATCCCTAGCACTACAGGAGATGATGCACGATACTCTCAGATTTAAGGACAGACTGAACTACAGAAGGAGACCCAGTGCCCTCCACCAAAGCAGAAGCACAACACTGTTAACAATCAAGGTAGCACATGTCTGTCAACTCAACAGTCCTGGTGTTGGCAAAGTCTCAACACTTCTTGCCACCTTGAGCAAATTAGTAGGACCTTATCTCAAAATGCATCAAAAAAATTTTTAAAGTATAAAATTTCTAATTTGGGATGATATAGGTAAAAGCCAAATTTCTGAGCTCAGTGGACAATAAGAAACAACACATATATCTTGAAATCTTGGTGTTCAACAGAAACTCCTTCTCATTCTACTTCAGCTGTGATCTCCAATGTATTTTAAAACCTGATACTGGTCTTCTAATTTCCTGTCTTACCTCAGAAATGATTAGGTGAGCTCATCAGTACACACAGAAGTATTTAGCCATGACTAAGTTTCCCTCCTTTCTATAGGCCTGTGACCCTTTTCCTATTCTCAGACCTAGCAAACAGACCTTTAAATTTTAATTCAAGCTCAACTCAGAAGTCCTTTACTGTTCTGGCTGCTGATTGAGCCTCCCTCCAAAGGCCCCTGCTCTCTCATTTCCTCTTTAATCACCTTGGATCTTCTTATTCAAAAAGCACTTTTGTTCTTATTCCTTATTACTTATAAAGATCTTAACTATGTGACAATATCACCCCTACTTCAGTAAAAAGCCCATCTCAGTGTTTCTTTTTTTTTGGGGGGGGTCTTTTGAGACATGGTCTCACAATGCACTTCAAAAAGCCCTTGAGCTCTCTGCTCAGGCTTGTCTCAAATTTACAAGGATCCTCCAGCATCAGCCTCCTGAGTGCTGGGATTATGGGTGGGTATTACCACACCCAGCTCAGTGTTTCAATTTTCAGGTCAATCTCTCAGCACATTCCAAAGACTACAGCAATTCTTTCAGAGATGACACCCATTTCTCTTTCCACTCTCATATTTATCACATTTACACATCCCTGTAGATCCCAGTTTGCTGTGTTTTCTCAATGTGTGATTAACAGGTAGCACCTTCAATAAGTTGTTTTCTACAGGAACGCTTTCCCCTCACAAGCTAATATATCACCATCCCCTATATAATGCTCAGCATTGTACACTCCATGAAAAATCATGCTTCCATCTTCCAATTGTAAAGAGCAGCTTATTTACTTAGCTTATAAAGAAGGCACTAGCAAGCTAAACAGCCTGAGGTAGAGTTGGGAAATTAGTGCCTATGGTAAGAATTAAAATGAGAATAGACAATGATTTAGGACATTGAGCCAGTGGTGAATTTTCTCCCCTACAGTAAAATGCAAACTCCTGTCTACTATGGTGACTTCCAGCTGGGCTTACAGTGGTTCTGTTACAGGCAGCTGAGCTCAAAGAAGCCAGCACAGAGGACTAGATGTCTTGTGACCTTTGAGAAGACACACCTCTTGCTGTGGGCCAGATCTCAAAACCAAAGGCAAAACAAATGCAACCACATTCTTAAGTATAAACCTTAGGGATTATGTATGGATCACCTTGAGAAGCCAGGAATCACCATCTCAACTCCCTACAGAGTCACTGATCCATAAGAATGCTCACTTGCTAGGAGACTCACTTCCCTATTTGTGCCAGATTTGGCCAATTTTACCTGAGCAATTAAACTTATAGGTTGACCATAGCTCTGCCCCACCTCATTCCCTTTTTCCCCACTTTGGACCCACCTCACTTCATGGTTTTTACTTCATTAAAAATCTCTAGAAAAGATAATCCCTGACAATCCACTCAGGACCCCTTCTGTCTCTCTGACAGGAGCTTTCTTTCAATAAGAACTTCTGCCTAACAGACAGTAATCCTGAAAATAACAGGATATAGTATGGTAATCATCCTTAATTTCCTATTAACTTAATCTAAAGCTCTGTAAAACCTACAGTTTTACCATGACTGATCATAAACAAATCTGGGATGTTAGACGTCTGTCTTGTATTGATAGATTTTATTCAAAGCTGTTATGATTGATAGTATTAAGTCTGAGAGTATAGGCAACTGCACTGAAGATGACAAGATCCACTAGAATATCCACTCTGGTTTGATTATACCTGCCTTTGAAGTTTTATACTGTCTACAATGTTTTATTTTACTAATATTGTTATTTACTGCTATATTCAATTATGCCTGATGATATAGACAATTCTATAATAAGAAACAACACAGTAATCATTGTAGATCACCTTGTACTGTGGTTTTATATGACTTTTTGGTTTCATATTTTTATAGAAATTAGTTTTGTTTTTCCCTATAATACAGAAAGGATAGAAATACATGTAGAGATTCATGCATGCAGAGCTGTTTACAGTCTCACTGTTTGACTATCTACTTTGTATGCTTTAATTTTGTAACTTGCACAATTATTTCTAAGAAGATAATATGTAATTTATTAACTAGTGATTTCTTATTGTTTATCTTTTCTTTTTTTTTTTTTGGAATTCTGTATTATCTCTACCCTTTACATGCTTTTGTTTCTCTTTAAATAAATTTTAAAAAAAGAAGTTCTGCCTATAACCTCCATTGCTCCTAAAAATCATTCTTTGATTTTTAGAAACCACAAATTCATTCCAGACATATAATAGGTCAAGAGTTTCATTTCCCCTATATAAGTTCTACCCACTTCCTTCCAGAATTCACACAATTCCATACTATTCCCAGCTCCAGTACCATCAAGTTACCATTGCATGGCTTCAGGGTTTCCAAGGATCCTTTGCAGTGCACAGAAGTCACAGAAACTAGAGGTGTGGTCAGCTGAAGGCTTTCAGCAGCACTGAACTCACAGTGAGTACTTCCACACCAGAACCCAGACAAGACTGCCTCCCTTGGCCCACCTGATTGGATGTGCAGCCAGCCCCACCTTTATCAATGATTGGCTCCTGGCCCACCCCCATCCTGTGATGTTACCCTCACTGGCATGATTAATACTTCCATGTAAGGGTTTTATTCCTGGCTTTTTAGACCTATCCTGGATTTTCTAAAGGGCTCAGTGTGCTCTTCTGAAGTTGGGTCCTGAAGGTTCCCAGGTGAATGTGCTCTGGAAGAACCAATCCTTTGATGAGATGAAAGGTTATTTGGCCAGGTCAGACCAGTACACATTGGAATGGGTAAGGGCAGTTGTCAGGAAGGAGATGGGAGGCTTTATTGCTCAGATTTTCACAGGGTCTTTCTCAGTCTGCTCATTTTCTTTCAACTAATTAGTACACATATACTGAGAGAACTCCACTATAGTGTGCATGAAGAAACTACATATAAATGGTAATACATTTCTGGAAAAAGTAAAGATGAAACCAAATCAAACAATCCAACTGCTTGAAATAAGCTTCATACTGTATCCAGTCATAAATCATACCTAAATTTTAAAGATAGACCCAGCCAAGCATGAGGCTCATAATGATTGCTGCAACAGAGCCCCACACTTGATCCACTAGGTTGCTTCTCAACATTAAGTGTGGCATACAAAAACACTTCAGAATGGATGAAAACATTTTTCACATATAGGTATATATTCCACTCTAGGGTCACTATATTAGTGCATTAGCCCATCACTTAATTGTTGGCTTGACTTTGTATCTAAGGTTGCTTTTAACCAGCCCATAAATTTTAGATCTAAAACACATATAGGACAAAAGGAAACCTAGTGAAGCTGATGTAGGATTCGCAGGCAGAAAACAGTACCTGAGCTGGGATCTCAGGGTCTGGTACAAGTTCCATTTAAAGGGCTTTTTTGCCTCTGTAATAAGTTCAACCAGAAACAAAGGCCCTCAGTTATCTGGGTCAGGACCCACTGCCTTCTCACAGGTAGCTAGCTGTCTGACCCTCATTTCTTTTCTTTCTTATGAATGAAGTGTTTTCATTTTCCTTTTGAATCTTGCTATCTCTAAGCCTTTATTGTTATGAATGTTACATTTCCTGGTTGGCTACAGGGCACCAGAAGGGTGTCCTGTGAAAAATCATTGCTCTTCTGTCTTATAGATTCCGATTATTGAGTAGCCCAGGAACCCCCCACCCTTTTTTGGTCTTTTTGAGACAGGGTCTCACTATGCAGTTCTGGCTGGCCTTGAGCTCACTTTGTAGCCCAGGCTGGTCTTGAACTCACAACAATCCTCCTGCCTCAGCCTCCCAAGTGCTGGGATTAAAGGTGTAAGTCACCAAGCCCAGCTTCTCCCTTCTTTTTATTTTCCAGTAAAATAGTAAAAATATCTCTTTGATGGGTATGGTGGCTCATGCCTGTAATCCCAGCACTTGGGAGACTGAGGCAGGAGAATCATTGCAAGTTTGAGACCAGTCTGGGCTACAAAATTGAGCTCAAGGCCAGCCTGAATTCCATAGAGAGACCTGTCTCAAAAAGACAAACAAAATCTCTCCAAGTTCCTGCTTTTGTTCACAACTACATTCCTTGTGATTGTGAGTCCCTGATCTCAGTCTCTACCAAATTAGCAGGTTCAATACAATGTCTCTGTAATGACTACTGGTGACCTATTAATAATGTCATATATTTTTCTATCTGCCTAATAACATTGACTTTTGAATAAGAGATTTTCTTATAAATGTGCTGCTAGACTTTTTAATTACTGTCATGGTTTATATCAGTGGGCCCCATGCCTCATGCATTTACATTGTGCATTTGTGATTGGTTCATTGTCTAGTGCTCGGATTGATGGTGTCAGTGCTACACTGGCCTAGGGGTGGAGCCAGGATGTGATGTAATGGCTAGAAGAAGGCATGTCTCTCTCTCTTGCTGGTTTCCACCTTGCTGTTTGAAGCTACCATGAACTGTGGCCCCACCATGCCACCCTGCCTCGGAGCCAACTGAGCATGGACTGAAACCTCCAAAAACTGTAAGAAATAAACATTTTCTTTCCCAAATTTGGGCATCACATATTTTGTCTCAGTGATGAATAAAAAGCAACCAAGACAGAAATAGGTACCAGGAGTTGGGTGGAAGCCAGAAAGTCTATGCCAGCAAGGTGAAGGAGTTGTGCTGATAGGTTGAGGGTTCTATGCTGGAGCCAAGAAGTCACACTCACAACAAAGACCAGGGCTGTCCTGAAAAGCACCACAGCCATCCTCAGCAACATAGAGACCCCATGCTCCTCCGATGATAAGCACAATTGAGTACTTGCCAGGAAGCCAGAGTGACAAGTTCATCCTGGAGACCAAGCAACAATGTCTTCCCCTCCAGAGCCAGGAAGCAATGCTCGATATGAGGACCAGAGCTTCTCCAGGAAAACCAATGGCTCAAACAGCAACACGTAGGGGAACCCTCAATGCCTCAATGAACTAATGCCTTAAGACACTAACGTGATAGCTTCTCCTTCTCCATGTCTCTATTTATTCTGGCAACCTTCCTCAGGTAGAACATCTACAGTCAGTGCCCTGCTGATGTAATCCAGCTGGCATTAAGTTAACCACCAGTTTTTAATCCATAACAATCCACCCCTGGTCAACTTAATAATCACACACATTTCATTAAACTATAGTCCTTAGTGGCAGATTTGTGAAAGTTAACATATCTTGTTCTATTCAGATTTACATTAATACAACAATTACATGTATACAATTCTTTTTGCACTTAATTCCTGCACCAGAAGTGAAACATTTAAAGGGTGACCAAGGTTCAACATTAAAACACAGTACTTTGATAAATTAACCTGGTTACAAACATATAAAACATTAAAATAACAATAAAAGAAAAATTACAATCACAGTTGTGGCTTCTCATTAACTTTTATTGTGACATGGGAAGACTAAAATATAAGGATCTCCTGCAGTTTAAATGTACTCTTGAGTTTTTCATTGTCCTCTGCTTTTAAACAACCATGTTTTCGGTTTTATCTTTGTAACCCACAGTTCCAATGGAGCCTTCTCTCCAGCTAAATGTTTAAATTACTCTACTGGCTCTTTGCTCTAAATTTTCAACATAGATCTGGTCAAAAGTTCTCTAAAGTAACTGTGCTACCATCCTAACAGTAAACTGAACTGAAATTTTTCTGCCACCCAGGTAATATCTCTAAATACAAGCAAAATGAAGACCAACTTTCAACTAAAGCACAATATACTACCTGGACTCAAGCAGATGTAGCAGTCTTTCTCAACAGAAGCCTCCCAAGCTTCATCTTAAACAGCAACATTTCCACCAGTACTCTGATTTTCCAGATTCCAACCACAGTCTCCAATAGAGTTTACAGTATACAGGGGCTGTCTTTTAGCCAGTCTCTAAAAAACTTTCCAAATTGATTTCCAAGGCTCTTAAGTCACATGGTCAGGCAACATAACAGCAATAACACCACTCCTGGTGCCAAATTCTGTAGCAGTCAGGGTTGTGCAGAGAACAACTAGAGTCAGGACTTGGAGTTTATAATTATTTTTATGATAGTCACCTAGAGTTAACCCAAGAAAATGTAGGAAATCTATCCACATAACTAAAGACTAAGGATATTTAGCCAAGGGTCTGAATCCCAAAGCAATGTCCCACATGAGTCCAGATGAAGATCCAGAGCTCACAACAATGCCTTCCATGAGTCTAACTGGAGGTCTATAGCCCACAAGAAGGACTAGCACCAGTCTCTTATGGATCCATGCTGGGAAGGCCCAAAGGTCAGTAGTGGAAACTAGGAAGTTTGGAAAAGCCATGAACTTGAATCATGCAAGGAAAAAAATGAGCAGAGAGGGTTTGAGAGACAAGCTGCAAGAGCTGAAATCCCTGGAAGCACCATGGGGTGGAATCACCCAAGCCTTTTGGAGCTTGCAACCAGATTGCTTCAAATGCTGAGCATGGTACTCTAGGACTTAATGTTTGCCCTGCTGGATGTTGGACTTGCTTTGTTTCCAATGCTTTATATTCCCATTTGTAACTTTTGGAATGGTAATGTTTATCTTGTGCCTTTGCATTTCAGAAATGTTTAACCTTCCTTGTTTCATTTGTACAGGGGGTTACAGTTAAGAGTTTGCCATAGATATGAAAGGAGTCTTGGGACTTGGACTTCTCAGCAATGCTGAAAATGTTAGGACTTTGGCAACTCATGGAGATGGACTAAATGTCTTTTGTATAAAAGATGTGCATGAGTCCTTGGGGGCCAAGGGTTGGAATGTCATGGTTTATGTCAGTGGCCCCCAGACTTCGTGCGTTTGCATTGTTCATTTGTAATTGGTTCATTGTCTAGCACTTGGATTGATGGTGTCAGTGCTACACTGGCCTAGGAGCCAGGATGTGATGCAATGGCTAGAAGACATGTCTCTCTTTCTTGCTGGTTTCTGTCTTGTTGTTTGAAGCTGCCATGAACTGTGGCCTTGCCCTGTCACCCTGCCTCATAGCCAACTGAGTATGGACTGAAACCTCCAAAAACTGTAAGAAATAAACATTTCCTTTCCCAAATTTGGGCATCAGGTATTTTGTCTCAGTGATGGATAAAAAGTAACCAAGACAATTACCAAGCATTTATACAATCAGATTTAGTGAGATGGGTATATCTGACATCAAGCGCATAAATTTCTATTTCCAAGGATCAAACCTCTGACTTATCTGAGCCCCTAATTCTCTTCTGAAAAAAGCTTTGAAACCTGGCACTAGCAGGTTCCAAATGAAATCCCTGAAAGTTAATTGGCACACTGTGTCTGTGACAACTTCCAGTATGCACAGGCACTTAATTGGTCTTAATACTAAATGCATTCTATTATTAATGTGTTTGGATTCTTAAGTGTTTTTTTTTAATTTATAAGAAGTGATGGTGGGCCTACTCCCTGGCCTGGCATACCTGGGTGGCCTCAGACTGCCACCATGGGCCTGCCCCTCTGTCCAGAACACCTGGGATGCTCCTGGCATGACTGAGCCACCTCAGACTGCCATTGTGGGCCTGCCCCATGGCCAAGCAGGCCTGGGATGCCCCTGACCACTTCTGCAGACTTGCCCCTTGGGGAACCCACCTGCCTCCTGGACCTAGTACTGTGGTTGATCTTCGGATCCAACCCCTTTTCCCAGAATCTTGGACTACAGTGGATTACTGTGCTGGATGGCTAGGAGACTTAGGAACCCCTCACCAAAACAGACCTCAGCAGGTTCCAGTAAGTGTGGTGAGTTTGCCCCTAAAATAGAGGTCTCAGTGGGTAAATAGGAGTGGAAGTAAAACTCCCTCCAACTGTAAGACCTTGGCAAACTTGGCAAGAGAATGGGTAATCCCCTCCTCAACACAGAGGACATCACACAGGTTGAGGAGTGTACCAATAAGGCCTCCCCCCACCTTGGAGAAAATTCAAAGAGCTTAAGAGACCCCAGTGACACAGTAGGGTCTCAGTTGACACAAACACTATAGACAGGGAGATGTTGGTGACTTGCAACAACTTGAAGACATAGTAACAGCAGGAACTAAGAGTTGACCTACATCAATACTTCTAGGCTAGTAAGCCCAGAAAGAATATATGACTCACCCAACAGGTTCTGTAGGAGTAATTCAGGTGACTGGCTCTCCTCTTCATTGTGGTACCCAGCAATTGAACAAACATCAACCACACATATGATCCTAATATTCACACTATAGACAGTTGAGATTCTTGGGATTGAAACACCAAATATTTATGCAAAAGGAGAAAATAACAAAATGAAAAGGCAAAATGAAATCTCAAACATCTAGTCCACCAGGAACAAGTACAGGCAACATTGAAATAGAGGACTTTAAAAGTCACACACCAGAAATCTCTGAAAAGATAGAAAATGAAGTAAAGAAACAAATCCATAAGGCTATAGAGGAAATCAAATTAGAAATAATGTCTTACACAAAGATAGTAATAACAACCTTAGTAAATGAGTTGCTCAACATATCTAGAGAAGAAATAGATAAAAAAAATACAGGAGCATTGGAAGTTGAGTGAAACTTTAAATGAACAATGTTTTAGAAAACAAACAGAAGCCATGAAAAAATTCAGAGATATCCAAGAAACAAAAAACTCTATTGAAAGTAGGCAACACCATTTAAATGAGGCTGAGGATAGAATTTCACACCTTGAGGACAGGATCACAGATAACGATCATGAAAGGACAGAACTTATCAAAACAACAAAGCAGAATGAGATGACAATCCAGCAGATTCAAGATGATGCCAAGAGAAACAATATAAGACTAATAGGCATCAGTGAAGATGCAGAAGTCAAGGCAAATGATATCGGTAAAATATCTGCAGAAGTAATAGCAGAAAATTTCCCAAACATGGGGAAAAAATCTGATATACACATAAGTGAGGCATACAGAATGCCAAACAGTCACAATCAACATAAATCTACACCCAGACATATAATAATTAACATCGCAGACACACAGCATAAAAACAAAATATTAAAAGCTATTAGAGAAAAGACACAACTCACCCATCAAGGAAAGCCTATTAGAATCACAGCAGACATTTTAGCACAAACCTTCAGGTTAAGAAGAGCTTGGAGTGAAGTATTTCAAGCCCTAAAAGAAAACATCTTTCAACCCAGACAGATGTACCCAGCAAAACTGTCTTTCAAATTTAATGGAGAAACAAAATACTTTCCATGACAAAGAACAACTGAAGAAATTGATGTCCACCAAACTAACCCTAGAAAGAGTACTGAAAGACATGCTAGATAGAGATTAAAAAAAAAAAAGACCACAATCTCCAGAACAACAATAGAAACGACCAGGCTGGACAAGAAATT
This sequence comes from Hydrochoerus hydrochaeris, assembly GCA_004027455.1. Classification (NCBI taxonomy): domain Eukaryota; kingdom Metazoa; phylum Chordata; class Mammalia; order Rodentia; family Hydrochaeridae; genus Hydrochoerus; species Hydrochoerus hydrochaeris. Next base: position 105,326 of record PVLA01005669.1, read on the forward strand.
AAACAAGGGAGAAAAGCAGGAAACCAATAATAGGAATACAACATGGCAAAGTCAAGCAAGCACATATCAGTGATATCCATAAATGCAAATGGGCCCAATTTACCTATCAAAAGAAATGGCTTGACAGTATAGATCAAGAAACAGGATCCCTGAACTTAGCAGAAGACTGCATCAGGCATAGGCTGCCCAGAACCTCCACTGTGGGCCTGCCCTCTCTCTGGGAAATTAGCAGAAGCCTATATCAGGCATAGGCTGCCCAGAATCTCCACTGTGGTCCCATCCTGCCTCCACGAACTTAGCAGATGCCTGCCTCAGGGGTAAGCTGCACAGAACCTCCACTGTGGACCTGCCCTGCCTCCAGAAACTTAGCAGAAGCCTGCATCAGGCTTAGGCTACCCAGAATATCCACCATGGGCCCACCCTGCCTCCGGGAACTTAGCAGAAGCCTGGATCAGGCTTAGGCTACCCAGAACCTCCACTGTGGGCCTGCCCTGCCTCCGGGAACTTAGCAGAAGCCTGCATCAGGGGTAAGCTGCCCGGGACCTCCACCTTGGGACCTTCCTGCTTCCAGGAACTTAGCTGAAGCCTGCATCAGGGGTAGGCTGCCAGGAAGCTCCACCAAGGGCCTGCACTGCTACCTGAAACTCAGTGCAAGCCCACCTCAGGGGTAGGAACCTCCCCTGTGGAACTGCCCTGCCACCAGGAACATTGAGGAGGCCCGCCCAAGACAGAAAACTGCCCTGGACTGCTACAGATGGGCCCACCATCCCACCTAGAACATCAGAAGATCCCAACAAAATCCAGTTAGTGTGAAAAATTTGGAACTTTGCTCCTAGGTGGTGAACTTTGGACTACACCAGGTTGACTGTATCAATGTGGTGAGTATACCCCTAAAATAGAGGTGTACAGTGGATCAATAGGGCCAGTAGTAAAAACCTCCTCCAACTAACTGTAAGATTTGGGTGTGTCTAAAAAGAGTGTGTGTGATCCCCTCCTACACATAGAAAACACCAGGCAGAGTGAAAATGAAAAAATGAAAAAGCAAAATGCAGTCTCAAACATATAGTTCACCAGAAGCAAGTATAGGAGACATTGAAATAGAGGACACCAAAAGTAACACACCAGGAATCTCTGAAAATATAGCAAGTGAAATAAAAAACAACTGTATCAGGCTATAGAGGAAATCAAAGTAGAAGTAGTCTCCCATGTAAAGATAGAAATAACAACTTTATTAAAGGAGCTGTTGAATACAGCTAAAGAAGAACTAGAGAAAAAAGTACATGAGCATGGGAAACTGATTGAAACTTTGAATGAACAATATAGAAAATAAGCAGAATTCATGAAACAAACTCAAAGAGACATCCAAGAAACAAAAAATTCTATTGAAAGCATGCAACATCACCTAAAGGAAACTGAGGATAGGATTTCAGACCTTGAGGACAGGATCACAGTTAGTGATCAGGAAAGGATAGAACTTTTAAAAATCACAAAGCAGCATGAAATGACAATCCAGAAGCTTCATGATGATGCCAAGAGCAACAATATAAGAATAATGGGCATTAGTGAAGATACAGGAGTGCAGGCAAATGACATACATAAAATATTTACAGTAATAATAGCAGAAAATTTCCCAAACATGGGGAAAAATCTGATATGCAGATAGCTGATGCATATAGAGCACCAAACAATCACAATCAACAGAAATCTACACTGACACACATAATAATTAAGATCTCAGACATACAGCATGAAAACATAATATTAAAAGCTGTCAGAGAAAAGATACAACTCACCTATCAAGGAAAGCCCATTAGAATCATGGCAGACTTTTCAGCACAAACCCTCAAATGAAGAAGAGCTTGGAGTGAGGTATTTCAAGCCCTGAAAGAAAACAACCTTCAACCCAGACTGATGTACCCAGAAAAACTTTCATTCAAATTTAATGGAGAAGCAAGATACTTCCATTACAAAGAACAACTGAAGAAATTCATGTCCACCAAACCAACCCTAGAAAGAGTACTGAAGGACATACTAGACAGAGATAAAAATGGCCACAATCTCCCAAACAACAGAAAGAAATGTCCAGGTAGGATAACCAATTAAATAAGAGGAAAAGCAGAAAACTGGAACATAACATGGCAAATTTGAGCCAGTACATATCAGTGCTATCCATAAATATAAATGGCCTCAATTCACCTATAAAAAGAAATAGATTGACAGAATGCATCAAGAAACAGGGCCACACAATATGCTGTATACAAGAAACACATCTGACCCAAAAGGAAACTCATAGATTAAAAGTCAAAGCATGGAAAACAGTATTAAATGCAACAGGAACCCAGAAAAAAGCAGGGGTAGCTAGTCTATTTGCAGACAATGTGAACTTCAAACCTAAAATGATAAAAAGAGATAGAGAAGGTCACTACATACTTATTAGTGGTAAAATTCAAGAGGAAGAACTAACAATTATAAATACATATGCACCAAATACAGGAGCACCCAACTATATAAGACAGATACTAAAGGACATGAAAAACCAAATACACAAGAATTATAACAGGAGATCTTAACAGCCCATTGTGACAAAGAGATAGATCAACTAGACAAAAAGTCAGCAAAGAAATAACAACTGAATCATATCTGTGAGCAATTGGACTTGGTAGATGTTTACAGAGTGTTCTACCCAACCACATCAGAATACACATTCTTCTCAGCTGCACATGGGACATTCTCCAAAATAGACCATATATTGTAAAAGGAATTTTCTCTTTTCTCATGTTAACAGTGCATGGTGTTGCTCATCTCCTCCCAATATTCTGGGAATTGAGCCATTATAGTTTAAAGCTGCCTAGGTTAAATTTGGACTAGAAAACCTGGGTTGTGAGATAAAACCAGCCCCCTCCCATGCTTAAGGAATTTATGGAATGTACCTTCCCTGAGCATCTGCTGCCCATATTAGGAAGCGCCCTCTGCCGCCCAACTCTAGACCACCCTATAGTCGTCCCCTCCAATGAATGTAAAAAGCCCTTTAAACTAACCAATGCCTTCTGCTTCTGTAACCGTGCTTGCTAAAGTCCTGCCTTCCTTTGTCCTATAGCTTAAAAACCATGCTCCGGCACACTTTGGGGCTCTCTGTTCCTGCGTGTTCAGTGGGCCCCATGCATGCTTGGATAATAAAAACCCCTTGCCTATTGCATGAGAAGGTGTCTGTTGGTTTCTTCCTATACGCGGCGGGCGTTTCAACCCTCACATTGGAGGTCCCACTGAGATAGGGACAACCCCTTGCATCGGAAGACTTCAACAGCCACCTCTCGGGGTAAGTACAGCCATTTCTACCTCCCTTCTCTGTCCCTCTTTGTCTCACTTTCCCTTTGCGATCGCCTAGTTTTGTTGTGACCAGCACCAAGACGCGTGAGCTCTTGGTCCAAGTGACTCACCTCCGGGCTTCTGAGTCACGAGTCACTTCCCCAGGGGATGCCCTGGGGATTGTAGGCTCTTTTGAGTCTATTTTGTGGTGGGGTCACCATTAGTCGTTCCTTAGATCCTGTTTCCTCCTTTGGGGAAATTTTTGCCTATCTTGCAGTGGAGTCACCGTTAGTCATTAAGCCAGCATTTGTTTGTTGTCTTGGTCTTAGTGTTCATTTGTCTTTGTTTGTTCGGCACCACTAACTTTATTTTGCTCCACAGCACCCACCATGGGACAAACAACATCTACCCCTCTCTCTCTCACTCTAGATCATTGGTCAGAAATACGAGAAAGGGCTCATAATCTTTCTTTACTTGTCAAAAAAGGTAAATGGCAGACGTTCTGCTCTTCAGAGTGGCCTACATTTCAGGTGGGATGGCCGCCAGAGGGGACTTTCTACCTCCCTGTCATCCAAGCAGTTAGGACTGTAATCTTCCATCCTGGGGGACAGGGACATCCTGACCAACAACCTTACATTGTGGTGTGGCAAGACTTATGTGAAGATCCCCCAAGATGGGTAAGGCCCTTTTTAACTCCAGCTCTACTGGAACCCGCCACTCTTACCTGTAAAAGCTCAACCTGCTCGATCCCCAATTCCCAACCTCTACCCCTCTCTCCCTCCTCCAGTTCTGCCCAAGTTGCAGTCTGACTTAATCCTATTGGACTCCGGGGCACCCCCTCCTTACACTCCTCTACCCTCTGCTCCAACCAAGGCAATTGCTGCTGCTTCTACTCCCCTCTCTCCTACCCCACCTTCTCCACCCTTTACCCCTGAGCTGACTCCACAGGGCCCCTTAGTTGATGTTGCAGACTATGGGCCAGCCCAAGGAACCAGAAGTCGGCGGGCCCTGGGCCCTCAAGATGGAGTGGCAATCACACTACCCCTCAGGCCGCATGGACCCATACTGCATGATGGGAATGGGGGGGAAATGCCAGCACTCCAATACTGGCCCTTTTCCTCCTCCGACTTATATAATTGGAAAAATAATAACCCTCCTTTTTCTGAGGACCCTTCTAGGTTAACCGGGTTGGTGGAGTCTCTCATGTTCTCTCACCAGGCTACCTGGGATGACTGTCAACAGTTGCTGGGGACTTTGTTCACCACTGAAGAAAAGGATTGAATCCTCATAGAGGCCATAAAACTCATGCTGGGATGGGATGGGAGACCTACCCAGCTCCCAAATATCATTGATGACTTCTTCCTGTTGTGCTGCCCTGATTGGAACCCCAATACTCTGGAAGGAAGGTAGGGAGCATCTGTCCATCTATTGCCAGACTCTAGTGGTGGGTCACTGAGCGGCTGCTAGGTGGCCTACAAATTTGGCTAAGGTAAGGGAGATCCTTCAAGGACCTACCGAATTGCCCTCGATATTCTTAGAGAGACTAATGGAAGCTTACTGTAGGTACACTCCCTTTGACCCTCAAGGTGAGGGACAATGGGCATCTGTTGCCATGGCCTTTATAGGTCAGTTGGCTTCAGACATTAGGCGTAAGTTCCAGTGACTAGACGGGTTACAAGACTTGACTTTAAGAGATTTGGTAAAAGAAGCTGATAAAGTATATTACAAGAGAGAGACAGAGGAGGAAAGAAAACAGAGAAAGGAAAGAGAGAGAGAGGAGAAAGAACTAACCAGAGATAGAAAGAGGAATAAGGAATTGATGAAAATCTTGGCCACAGTAGTAAAAGGAGTTCAGGGAAACATAGATGAGGATAAGCCACGCCACCCTCCTCTTGACCCCAACCAATGTGCATATTGTAAGGAGTTGGGACACCTCATCAAAGATTGCCTCAAGCTTAAAAGAAAAAGGCAAAAGGAACAGGCCTTAGAGGCTCAACAATGCCAACCTAGTGTGCTGGCCTTGGGAGGAGAGGACTAGAGGGGACGGGGCTCAGACCCCCTCCCCGAGCTCAGGGTAACTTTTAACATGGAGGGGACCCCAATTGACTTGAAGTAGATACGGGGAGCTGTCTTTTCTGCTCTCCAAGCCCCATTGGGACCTCTCTCCTCCAAGAGGTCCTTGGTTCAAGGGGCTAATGGGAGCAAAAACAGAGCATGGACCACTAAGAGGACTATGGACCTGATGAGACATCTGAGTGAATCCTACATACCTGTCAAGAGATTCTGGCAGAGGAAATTGGAATTCACCGAGACCTGACAGACTGGCCACTCCCAGATGCTGAGGTAACCTGGTTCACCAATGGCAGTAATTTCCTACTAGAAGGTAAGAAACATACGGGGGCCACAGTTACAGATGGCACTTGAGTTATCTGGTCGTCAGGACTGAGAGAAGGCACATCCTCACAGAGGGTGGAATTAATTGCCCTTTCAAAGGCTTTAGAATTGGCAAAAGGAAAAAGGGCAACCATTTATACTGATAGCCGCTACGCTTTTGCCATGGTGCATGTACATGGGGCTATTTACCAGCAGAGAGGACTCCTAACTTCTGCTGAGAAGGAGATCAAAAACAAACAAGAAATTCTTAGACTCTTGGCGGCTATCATGCTGCCACAAAAATTGGCCATAGTGCACTGCAATAGCCACCAAAAAGGTATAGGCCCTATAATTCAGGGCAACAACCATGCAGATAAAACTGCAAAGCAGGTGGCCTTAAGTGCCCCTACCACTTTGCTCCTGGAGGTCAATACTCTATCAGAGACCTGTCCAAATGAGCCTCTCCAAACTCCCAAGATGGGAAAAGCAGAACTTCTAGCCTATTTCCGACAGGCCCATAAGTTAACCCATCTAGGGACAAAAAGTTGTGTTTATTGGCCAAAAATCAATCAACAGATAGTCAACTGTCAGCTGCCCAAATTAAGGAACTAGCAGAACAAGTTACCAAAAGTTGCCAAGCTTGCCAGGTTGTCAATGCTTTCCCCTCCAAATCCCCAAAAGGAAAGAGATTACGAGGAACCCGGCCGGGACAATTCTGGGAAGTGGACTTTACTGAGATAAAGCCAACTAGATGTGGACTTAAATATTTGTTAGTCTTTATAGACACTTTCTCAGGATGGACCAAGGTGTTCCCTACCAAAAGGGAGACTGCACTGATGGTAGTTAAAAAATTGATGGAAGAGATCTTTCCTCGTTTTGGCCTGCCAAAGGTAATTGGGTCCAATAACGGACTGGCATTTGTGGCTCAGGTAAGTCAGGGATTGGCCAAGATATTGGGGATTGATTGGAAACTTCATTGTGCTTATAGACCCCAAAGTTCAGAACAGGTAGAGAGAATAAATAGAACAATCAAAGAGACCTTGACAAAATTAGCCAAAGAGACTGGCTCTAAAGACTGGACCATGCTCCTACCTTATGCTTTGTTCAGAGCTAGAAACACTCCTTCTTCTCAGCCGCCTAACCTAACTCCCTTTGAGATCCTATATGGAACCCCTCCTCCCATTTGAGACCTCAGCCCCCTACTGAAGAACACCCATTTACCCCATACCTTTTTAACTGATAGACTCCAGGCTCTAGACCAAATCCAAAAGGTCCTGTGGTGCCAACTCTCCTCGGCCTACCAGCCAAGCGACGGACCCACTCACCACCAATACAACGTGGGAGACTTTGTCTACGTCCATCGCCATCAGACACAGACCCTAGAACCTCACTGGAAAGGACCTTTTCAAGTGCTCCTGACAACTCCTATGGCAGTCAAAGTTGATGGCATCATGCCCTGGATCCACACATCTCACCTCAAGCCAGCACCGCCACCGCCGGAGCCTCAATGGAGGTTGGAAAAGACTGAAAATCCCCTCAAGTTACGGGTACATAGGGTTACTACTACTCCTCCTCCTTCCCCTCGGGGAACCCAATCCCAATTCCCACAAACCTTGGAAATGGACAATGTCTAGATGGGAAGATGGAAAAACTTTGTGTACCTGGGAAGGGGCAGGGGAGCCATCTTTTCAGATACCCCCCGTCAGTTAACCACTCATCAGCCATGCTGTGTCCAGGGAGATCTTTACATGTGCCCTGTGTCTAACCCTGGAAAGGGCTACTGTAATAGTCTGGGACATTATTACTGTGCCTATTGGGGATGTGAAACTTTAGCAACTAGTTGGAGGGTAACCTCCCCTGACCCGCACCTAAAAATTGGCCTCTCCCCCAAAGGTTGCCATCCATACCATATTGGTCCCATCGGGAACTGTAAGTTGGGTAGATGGGGGCCTGGAGGAAAGCCCCCCTGTAGAACTATACATGTAAATGTTACTACCCCCACTGACCCCAAATGGCTAACAGGGATGACTTGGGGAATCAGATACATAGAAGATGGCACAGATAGAGGAGGACTGATACTAATTAAAAAGGAAGAAGTTTTCCAAAAAGCTACTAGAATAGGACCCAACTCTGTGCTAACTAAAAAGAATCCACCTCCTCAACTAATACTCACGACCCCTCTAAAACTCGACTATACTCCCTGTAGCTCCACTAGCTCCCCAATTCCCATTCCCCACAAGCTAACAACTCCTGGTGACTGATTATATAACCTAATCCTGGGAGCCTATTCTGCCCTTAATCATTCTCAAGCTGACCTTACACAGTCATGCTGGCTTTGCCTGTCTGCTTCACCACCCTACTATGAAGGGATAGCTGTAAAAGAACCATACACTACCCTCTCTTCTGGCTCATCCTGTGACTGGGACAATGACCTTAAACGTACCTTGTCTGATGTTAAGGAACAGGGGACCTGTATAGGTAATCCTCCTTCCCACATTAAAACTTTATGAACTACTATTAATCAAGTCCAAGAAAAAGATAAGTTCCTTCAACCTCCCACTGGTTTAAAATGGGCATGTGACACTGGAATCACCTCTTGCTTATCTACAAGAGTTTTTAATGACTCTGTTAACTATTGTGTATTGGTCTCTATGTACCCCCGAATCCTCTATCATTTGGGGATGGAGCTAGAAGATAGACTATCAGGCCAAACTAGATACAAAAGAGAACCAACCTCGATAACTCTGGCAGTTTTATGGGAGTAGCTGCCACAGTGGGTATAGGCACAGGGACAGCTGCCATTATACATGGCAACCAACAGACCAGTCAATTACAAGCCACAATAGACCAAGACTTAAAGGCCATAGAAACATCTGTCTTGGCACTCCAAAACTCTCTGACCTCCCTTTCAGAAGTAGTTCTGCAGAATAGATGAGGACTTGATTTACTTTTCCATAAGGAGCGGGGATTATGTGCAGCTTTAAAAGAACAATGCTGCTTCTATGTGGATCATTCTGGAGTTGTTAAAGAGTCCATGGCCAAACTCAGGGAAAGATTAAACCAAAGACAAAAAGAACAAGAAGCCCAACAAGGCTTATTTGAGTCTTGGTTCAGCCAGTCCCCATGGCTCACCACCTTACTGTCAGCCCTAATGGGACCCTTGATTGTGCTACTCTTAATAGTAACTATAGGACCCTGTATATTAAATAGAATAACAAATCTACTACAAAGTCAGATTGGCAATGTAAAACTAATTAATAAAAGAAATGCTAAGCACCTCTCAAGATGACACAGACAGAAGAAGGAAGGAACACACAAAAAGGAGAGAAACATTTGAAAAAGATTATAAAAAAAATCTAGAATACATGAAGCAGATTCAAAGAGATTACCAAGAAATTAAAAACTCCATTAAAAGCTGGTAAAATTGCTTAAAAGAAATTAAGGGTAGACTATCAAACCTTGAAGACAAGTTTGCAATGTGTGATTATGATAGGAAAGATCTCTTAAAAATAACAAGGAAACAGGCAGTAACAATACAAAGGCTAGAAGATGACAAGAGAATCTACAATTTAAGAATAAGAAAGGTGGGGTGACCGAGGGCCCGCCCTGCCACCACGAACTCAGCGCAAGCTGCCTCAGGGATAGGCTGCCCTTAACCTCCACCGAGGGCCTGCCCATTTTTTGAGAGAATAAACAAAATTGACAAACCCCTAGCTAACCTTATCAAGAGAAAGAAAGAAAAAACCCAAATTCATGCAATAAGAACTGAAAAGGGAGAAATTACTACAGATCCCATGGAAATTCAAAAGACCATGAATACCTACTTTGAAAATCTCTGCTCACATAGAGTGGAAAACACAGAGGAAATGGACAGATTTCTAGAAACATATGAATTATCAAAGCTCAACCAAGAAGATATAGCAATTTTGAAAAACCCAATATCAACTATTGAAATTGAAAATGTAATTAAAAACTTACCAACAAAGAAAAGCCCAGGTCCTAATGGATTCACAGCTGAATTCTACAAGAAAGTTAGAGAAGATTTGATGCCAGTATTCCTTAAACTCTTCAATGAAATTGAGAAAAAAGCAATCCTCCCTAAATCATTCCTGGAGGCAAGTATTACTCTGATACCAAAACTAGAGAAAGAAGCAACCAAAAAAGAGAACTATAGGCCAATCTCACTAATGAACATTGATGCAAAGATTCTCAACAAAATAGTGGCAAATAGAATGCAGCAAATCATCAAGAAGATTATACATCATGACCACATAGGATTCACTCCAGAAATGCAGGGATGGTTTAACATATGCAAATCAATAAATGTAATACACCACATCAATAGAGCCAAAAACAAAAACCACATGGTCATCTCAATAAGTGCAGAAAAAGCTTTCAACAAAGTCCAACACATGTTCATGATAAAAACCCTTCAGAAACTCGGAATACACAGTGTCTACCTCAACCTTATAAAGGCCATCTATGACAAACCAACAGCCAACATTATACTAAATGGACAAAAACTGAAAGCTTTCACTTTAAAATCAGGAACAAGACAAGGATGTCCACTCTCACCACTCCTTTTCAACATAGTTCTAGCCAGGGCAATCAGACAAGAGAGAGAAATAAAACGAATAAAGATAACAAAGGAAGAAGTTAAATTATCACCATTTGCAGATGACATGACACTCTAGATAGAAGAGCCAAAAACTCCATTAAAACACTGCTAGAGGTAATAAACAAGTTCAGTAGTGTAGCTGGATACAAAGTCAATGCTCAAAAATCAATAGCATTCCTGTACACAAAGAACTCACTGAGAGAGAAATTATGGAAATATCGCCCTTTACAATAACATCTAAAAAAATGAAATACTTAGGAATCAACCTAACTAAAAATGTAAAAGACCTATATGCTGAACATTATACTATGCTGAAAAAGGAGATTGAAGAGGATATTAGAAAATGGAAGGACATTCCTTGCTCTTGGTTAGGAAGAACCAACATTGTGAAAATGGCTATACTCCCAAAACTGCTATACAGATTTAACACAATCCCAATCAAAATACCATTGACATGCCTCACAGATCTAGAGAAAACACTCCTAAAATTCATTTGGAAACAGAAGAAACCTAGAATAGCAAAGGCAATTCTAGGCAACAAAAACTAGGCAGGAGCCAGCTCAATTCCTGACTTGAAACAGTACTATAAAGCCACTGTGATAAAATCAGCTTGGTACTGGCAAAGAAATACACCTGAGGATCAATGAAAAAGATTAGAAGATGCAAGCACAACTACAAAGACACTCAGCCACCTGATATTTGACAAGGGGGCTAAATATGTCCACTGGAAGGAGAGTCTCTTTAATAAATGGTGTTGGAAAATTGACTCTCTACATGCCGAAGACTGAAACAAGATCCATGCATATCACCATGCACAAAACTAAGTCTAAATGGATCAAAGGCCTCAATATTAAAACAGAAACACTAAATCTACTCGAAGACAAGGTAGGTAGAAGTCTTGGAGACATAGGGGTAGGCAGAGAATTCATGAACCAAATGCAAATTGCACAGGAAACACTTCAAACAATCAACAAATGGGATCTCACATTATTGAAAAGTTTCTGCACTTCAAAGGAAATCACCAACAGAGTGAAAAGAAAACCAACAGAGTGGGAAAGAATTTTAACCAGCAACCCCTCAAAAGACTTGTGCCCAGAATATATAAAGAATTGAAAAACATCAAGCCCCCCAAATTCAAAGAACCTCTCCAAAAATGGGCATCTGAGATGAACACACAGTTCTCAGACAAAGATATACAGATGGCAAATAAATACATGAAGAAATGTTTGCCATCACTGGATATTTGAGAAATGCAAATTAAAACAACATTGAGATTCCACCTTGCTCCGGAAAGAATAGCTGCCATCAAGAAATCAATTGCTAACAAATGTTGGCGAGGCTGGAGGGGAAAAGGAACACTGCTCCACTGTTGGTGGGAATGTAGACTGGTGCAACCATTATGGAAATCCATATGGAGAATTCTCAGAAGACTAGGATTGGAAGCCCCATTCAATCCAGCTATTCCCCTCCTGGGCATTTTCCCCAAAGAACTGAAAAGTTCATATCACAGTGATATATGTGCACCCATGTTCATAGCTGCACAACCTGTGATAGCAAAATCCTGGAAACAACCAAGATGCTCATCAACTGCAGAGTGGATGAAAAAGATGTGGCATTTTTATACAATGGAATATTACTCAGCCATAAAAAAGGATGACCTTGAGGCCTTCATAGGCAAATGGAGACAACTTGAGACTATCCTCATTAGTTAAATAAATATGTATCATAATTATAAATATCATATTGTGCCTCTAGTGTAAAAAGTAAAGAAGAACTACAAGTATAATGAAACCAAATGTGTAATTGCTATTGTAAAAAAGAGAGGAAAAGAAAGTGCTCTAAGGGATATAACCGCATGTAAGTTTGAGTGTGTAAAATAGATGACCATATTGCCGAATCTTTGTTGGATCTTTGAGCAAAACTGTTTGTAGTCTGACTGTTTGAATATTTACTATGTACCCTTTAACTTTGTAACTTGAACAACTACATCCAAGATGACAATATGTAATTTACAAATTACTGATTTCTTAGTGGGGCTTTTTCTCATTCTCCTTTTTCTTGCTTGCTTTTAGAATTCTGTATTATTGCTACCCTTTTTTGTTTTTCTTTTTTTCTTCTCTTTAAATAAAATTTTAAAAATGCATAATTGCTATTGTAAAAAAAAGAGGAAATAGGAAGCGCTATAAAAGATATAGCTGCATGTATGTTTAGATGTGTGGGATTGATGACCATATTTCTAGGTTCTTGTTGGATTGTTGAACAGATCTGTTTGCACTCTCACTGCTTTAATGCCTACTTTGTGTGCTTTTATCCTGTAACTTGAATAACTATTTCTAAAAGAACAATGTGTAACATATCAACTAGTGATTTCTTACTATTTATCTTCTTTTCTTGAAATTTTGTAATATTTCTACCTTTTTCCTGTTTTTTTCTCTTTAAATAAAAAAATGAAAAAAAAAAAAAAAGAAACAGGATCCCACAATATGCTATATACAAGAAACACATCTGACCCAAAAGGAAACTCATAGATTAAGTCAAAGGATGCAAAACAGTATTTCATGCAACAGGAACCCAGAAAAAAGCAGGAGTAGCTATTCTGTTTGCAGACAAAGTGAACTTCAGACCTAAAATGATTAAAAGAGATAAAGAAGGCCACTACATACTTATAAGTAGAAAACTACAAAAGGGAGAACAATTATAAATATATATGCACCAAATACAGGAGCACCCATCTATATAAGACAAATACTAATGGACATGAAAAACCAAATACACAAGAACACAATTATAATAGGAGACCTTAACACTGTCACTAAAAGATAGGTCAACTAAACAAAAAGTCAGCAAAGAAATAACAGAACTGAAACATACCTGTTAGCAAGTGGACTTAGAGGATGTTTATAGAGTGTTTCACCCAATGACATCAGAATAAACATTCTTCTCAGCTGCACATAGGACAGTCTCCAAAACAAACCATATATTAACTCATAGAGCATTGTTTTTTGGGTTTTGTTTTTTAACCAGGAATTGAACTCATAAAGCATTCTTAACTAAATGCAAAGGGAGCAAAATTATCCCATGCATAATACCAGATCATAGTACACTAAAATTGGAAATCAATGGCAAAACACCCCCTGCACAACCTGCATAAATACACAGAAATTAAATAACAGTATTCTGAATAACCAGTGGGTTACAGATGAAATTAAAGAAGCAATAAAACAATACTTACAATACAATGAAAATGCAGATAAAACATACCATAACCTACGGGATGCAATGAAAGCAGTCCTAAGAAGGAAATAAGTAGCAATAAATAGTCACATCAAGAAAATGGAATGAACACAAATAAATAACCTAATGCTACATCTCAAGCTTCTAGAAAAGGAAGAGCAAGTCAAACCCAAAGCTCATAGAAGACAGGAAACTGTAAAGATTAGAGCAGAACTTAATGCAATTGAAACTAAAAAAAGAATTAATCAATCAAAGAGCTGGTTTTTTCAGAGAATAAACAAAATTGATAAACCCCTGGCCAACCTTATCAAGAAAAAGAAAGAAAAAACTCAAATCTATGCACAAGGAATGAAAAGAAGGAAATTACTACAGATCCCATGGAAACTCAAAAGATCATGAAAACCTACTTTGAAAATCCCTATTCATATAGTGTGGAAACACAGAAGAAACAGACAGATTTCTAAGAATATATGAACTACCAAAGATCAGTCAAGAAGATATAACAATTCTGAATAACCCAATATCACCTACTGAAATAGAAAACATGATTAAAAACTTACCAACAAAAAAAAGCCCAGGTCCTGATAGATTCAAGGCTGAATTCTATAAGAAATTTAGAGAAGATTTAATGCCGATACTCCTTAACACTTCAATGAAATTGAAAGAGAAATAGTCCTCCCTAACTCACTCTGGGAGGCAAGTATCACTCTGATACCAAAACCAGAGAAAGACTCAGCCAAAAAGGAGAACTATAGACCAACGTCACTAATGAACATTGATGCAAAGAGTCTCAATAAAATATTGGCAAATAGAATGCAGCAAATCATCAAAAAAAAAATTATACACCACAACCAAGTGGGATTTATTCCAGGAATGCAGGGATGGTTCAACATATGTAAATCAATAAATGTAATACACCACATCAACAGAGCAAAAAATAAAAATCACATGATCATCTCAATGGATACAGAAACAGCTTTCAATAATGTCCAACACCTTTTCATGATAAAAACCCTACAGAAACTTGGAATAGACAGCATGTACCTCAATCTCATAAAGGCCACTTATGACAAACCAACAGCCAACATTATACTAAATGGACAAAAACTAAAAGCTTCACTCTAAAATTGGGAACAAGACAAAGATGTTCACTATCACCACTCCTATTCAATATAGTTCTGGAAATATTAGCCAGAGCAAAAAGACAAGAGAGAGAAATAAAAGGAATAAAAATAGGAAAAGAAAAAGTTAAATTATCATTTACTCTACATAGAAGACCTCAAAAACTCAATTAAAAGACTATAAGAGGTAATAAACAAATTCAGCAGTGTAGCTGGATACAAAGCCATTGCTCAAAAATCAATAGCATTCCTGTACAGAAACAAAAAAACTCCATGAGAGAGAAATTATGGAAATATTGCCTTTCACAGTAGCACATAAAAGAATGAAATACCTAGCAATCAACCTAACCAAGAATGTAAAAGACCTATATGATGAAAATTATATTATGATAAAAAATGAGATTGAAGAGGATATTAGAAAATGGAAGGATATTCTTTGCTCTTGGTTAGGGAAAACCAACACTGCAAAAATGGCCATATTCCTAAAAGCGTTATACAGATTCAATGAAATCCCAATCAAAACACCATTAACATATCTTACAGATCTAGAGAAAATATTCCTAAAATTCATCTGGAAACAGAAGAAACCTAGAATAGCAAAGGTGATTTTGGGCAACAAAGGCAAGACAGGAGGCATCTCAATTCCTGACTTGAAATTATACTACAGAGCCATAGTAATAAAATCAGCATGGTACTGGCAAAGAAATAGACCTAAGGATCAATGGAACAGATTAGAAGATGCAAACACTACTACAAAGACACTCAACCACCTTATGTTTGGCAAAGAGGCTAAATATGTTCACTGGAAAAAAGAGCTTCTTTAATAAATGCTGTTGGAAAAATTGGCTTTCCACATGCTGAAGACTAAAAATAGACCCATGCCTATCACCATACACTAAAGTCAAAGTGGATCAAGGTTCTAAATATTAAAACAGAAATTCTAAATCTACTGGAGGACAAGGTAGGGAAAAATCTTAGGAGAAATAGGGATAGGGAGAGAATTCATGAATAAAACACAAACTGTATGGGAAATACTTGAAAGAATCAACAACTGGGATCTCATATTACTAAAATGTTTTTGCACATAAAAAGAAATCACCAACAAAATGAAAAGAAAACCCACAGAATGGGAAAGAATTTTAGCCAACAATCCCTCAGACAAAGGACTTATATCTAGAAGGTATAAAGAACTAAAAAACATCAAGCCCCCCAAGTTCAAAGACCCTCTCCAAAAATGGGCATCTGAGATGAACACACAGTTCTCAGATGAAGATATACAGATGACAAATAAGTATATGAAGAAATGTTCACCACCACTGGTCATTCAAGAAATGCAAATTAAAATAGAACTGAGATTTCATCTCACCCCAGAAAGAATAGCTGCCATCAAGAAAACAACTGATAACAAATGTTGGTGAAGATGTGGGGAAAAAGGAACACTTCTCCACTATTGGTAGGAGTGTAGACTGGTGCAACCAATGTGGAAATCAGTATGGAGATTCCTCAAAAAACTAGGAAGAAGTTCCATTCAATCTAGCTACTCCCCTCTTGAATATTTTCCCAGAAAAATTGAAAAGGTCATGTCACAGTGATATATGTGCACCCATGTTCATAGCAGCACAGTTTGTGATAGCTAAATCTTGGAAACAACCAAAATGCACATCAACCACAGAATGGATGAAAAAATGTGGTATTTTTATACAATGGAATACTATTAAGCTATAAAAAGGACCCAGGGTGCAGCACACAAAGACAATTTGCCCACCCTCTCAGTAGAGGCCCCTGGCCTGAGCTCAGAGGAGAACCAGCAATGCCAGAGATTCAACCATGGAGAGACTCATGGAACAGCACACAAAGGCAATTTGCCTGCCCTCTCAGTAAGTGGCCCCAGCCTGAGATAGGAGAAGAATCACTCAGTGGCTCCCATGATCCTGCAGGCATGCGGGCTGAGAATCAAACATTCCTCCCCCCTTAGCAAGTGAGAGCCAGAGATCTAGACATCTCTTGAGAGGTTGACCATATGCAATGTAGCAAATAGGGGGGATTTCCTCCTACCATCTCTTTGAAGGCAAATATTGTTATCACTGTTTAGCTTTGTTCTGATTAATGATATTGCTCTATTCAATATTCTGTTTTGATAAGTTCTAGAGTGTCCTGTATTTCCTTTGATGTGGCTATACCTGATTAAAAGAACAACTGTTGTGAAGATAATGGGATATACTATGGTACCCATTACTGTTATGCCAGTAATCTGTTGAGGGTTTCTAGACCAATTTCACTGCACTGTCTCAGTTAGCTTTGTTCTGTCTTGTTCTGTTGTATTTTGCTACCTTCAAATAAAAAATTAAAATAAATAAAAAGTAAATAACAAACCAGTAAGGTACTGAGCAAGCTGAAACATGATATAAATAAACAGATAATGGACTTAAAAAGCAAAAGGAGGAAAAGAAAATGCTCTAAAGGATCTAACTGCATGTATGTTTAAATGTGTAGGACTGATAACCATGTTGCTAAGTTTTTGTTGGATCATTGAACAGAACTGTTTGTGGCCTCACTGTTTGAATGTCCACTTTGTATGCTTTAATTTTGTAACATGAACAACTATATCTAAGAAGACAATATGTAATTTATCAACTAGTGACTTTTTACTATTTATTTTTTTCTTTGAAATTCTGTATTGTCTCTTTTCTTTTTTCTGTTTTGCTTTTTTTTCTCTTTAAATACAATTTAAAAAAAAAGAAACAACCAAAATGCATGTCAACCACAGAATGGATGAAAAAAATGTGGTATTTTTATACAATGGAATACTATTAACCTATAAAAAAGGATGATCTTGCAGCCTTTATAGGTAAATGGAGGCAACTTGAGAATATCCTCATTAGTGAAATAAACAACTCACATTAGTAAATATCACATTGTCTCTCTAATGTAAAAAATAATAACTGACAGAATAATGGGTTCCAAAAAGTATAATAGACATTGTAAAAGTGAAAGGGAAGAAAAGTGTTCTAAATGATATAATAGTACATATAGTGTGTGAGATCATTGATCATATTACTAAATTTCTGTTAGATCATTGAACAAAAGTTTGCACTGTCAATGTCTGAGTGTCTAGCAGCTTTTTATGCTTTGATTTTGTTACTTTAACAACTATTGTTAAGATGACAATATGTAATGTATCAACTAGCGATTTTATGATATTAATTTTTAAAATTCTGTATTCTACTTTTTTCTTTTTTTCTATTTTGTTTTTTAAATTTTATTTTCTTTCTTTAAATAAAAAAAGAAGTGATAGTAACTGAATTTTTGCCATTTTGCATTTGTGTTACTGAGATTTCTATCACTGTGATAAAGTATCTAAAATATTACGACTTTCTTATTGGAATTTGAGTAGAGATGCATTTTATCCCATACTTTCTGAAGTTAGACCATGGGGGAATATGAGACAGAGCACAGGAGCTCACCTCATATTGGTCAGAAGTAAAATGAGACATCATTCCTTGGCATTGGGGCCAGGGGTGCCAGTGTGGCTTGTAGCAGTGGAACTCCCCTGGCTCAACCTCATGGTGACTGTGCTGTGCTGGTTGGGTTCTCCCCTGCACCCCACCACTGCATGACACCTCGTGTCCTGTGGCACACAAACATGCCTTACCTTCTGTGGTGCTCCCAGAGCATTCCACGGCATCCATCCAGGTACCCAGGGCTGAGGTTCAGCACCATAGGTGTGTTCTGGTGCCTCAGTTCTGTGCTTCCTGCCTTTGGTGGCATTAACCTGTGGGAGTTTTTCTGCCTCTGTTAGAAAATCCGCTTGTGAGTTAAGTCTGCAAGGGAAGAGACTCATCTCATCCACCTCCCCCTACCCTACTCTGGGAGTGGTGGACAAGTTGTTCTAGCCAGAGGCATCCCCTCCTCCCCCTTACCTATGAGACAGAGTAAGAGAGATCACCTGTTGGAAGTGCTGCCTGTGTTTAGCCCTTTGTGGGCTAGTAAAGGATTACAATTTTATCAGAAGACTCAGACTCAAGAAGACATAGCTCATCTTACACTCAGAAGTATCTTGACCTGGAGTAGAATCCTGAAATGACTCAAGAAGGCGTAGATGATCTCATGCTTAGCAGAGTCCAGGAGAAATCTCAGGTGGGTGGTGCCAATAATCCCAATCCTTCCTTTTATCTCATATGGAAATAAGCAAAATTAGCCACCGTGAATCTGTGGTCTGACCAGATACATATATACATATACATACAGGGCTAACTCATATCCAAATGTATACATGGGTACATGCACGTACATTTAAATACATATATACATGCATGCATGCATGCATGCACACACTATATTTCACTCGTGTGAATAAAATAGGCATTTGAGTTAGCTCTGGTGTTGCACACCTGTTAATCCTACCACTTGAGAGGCTGCATGTTTCAGGCCAGCCTGGGCTACATAGTGAGTTCAAGACCACCCTGAATTGAAGGGCGATACCCTGTCTCAAAAAGACAGTAACGGTAAAATAAGTAAACAAATGGACACACACACACACAGACAAGTAAATGTTTAAAACGAAGAAAGAAATTATACAGTGAGATATAAATATTATGTATATCTATCTCTAGGAATAACTGCTGTGTATAAAACACGTGTGTGTGTGTATGTGTGTGTGTGCATGCCTGTGTCTGTGTCCGCGTTTTAACACATGTTCTTTAAATCTCTCTGCCACCACCACCACCAAGCAGGTTTTCACTCAAGGCAGTGGCCTCTGTAGCAACACCCACCCACCCTCTCTCTCACACAGGTCTAAATCCATTTAGATCCTCTACTTTACAAACCATTCTATATAGATCACTTTACATCCACGTCTGTGTCTTGAATGAATTCTTTCAACAAGGGCACAAAGCAGAGGCAGAAGAATGTGCAGGGGAAAGGGGAGGCCAAGGCAGGGAGAGCGACAGCAAGGTAGGTGGCAGTTGCAGGATCAGAGGCCCAGGGCCCTGGGATATGGGTTGGGGGAGCGGGGCCAGGGTTGCTGGATAAAGCGGGGACCGGAGAGCCAGGCTGTGACCGGAATGCCCCTAGGAGCCTTTCTCTAACCCCCTCCCTGCCTTATTTCTCTCTCTCTCTCTCTCTCTCTCTCTCTCTCTCTCTCTCTCTCTCTCTCTCTCCCTCCCTCCCTCCCTCCCTCCCTCCCTCCCTCCCTGGTTTTTTGTTTCGTTTTGTTTTTGTTGTTCTTTCTACCACTTTTAGGCGCACAGCAAAATCAAGCAGAAAAACAAGCGACTCCCCAGCTACCTCGACAAAAACGCGCTCCAGCACGCAACCTGCCCAGGCGCACACTCAGCACCCCTGCCAGGCTGTTGGAGGTGAGGGGCTCCCACACAGAGAAGGGGTTCCGCTGCCACTGCTCCCCTCCCCCTCCAGGGACCCCACGTCCCTGCACCGCCTGCTGGCCCGCCCATCATCCCCACCTGCGTTGAATAGCTGTATCTCTCCCCTCCCACAGTGACATTCATCCTGGAGAACCAGAGACAGAGGACTCCCTGAAATCAGCCCAGGGGAGGGAGAGGAGAGGGGAGTTGTTCAGTCCTGCACCCTGGGGCACAGGAAACAGGACCGGAGGTAAACAGGCCTGGTGGACCAAAGACAGAACAAATGAATGAATGATCGAATAAGGAAATGCAGCACCCCACAAGCCCAAGAGAAGGCTCAGCTATTCCTTCCAACCCCACTCCACCCCTCTACCCAAGCCTACAGTGTTACAAACAGGGCAGTGACTGGCCGACTGAGTCCCATAGCCTCCGGCCCGGCCCGGAGACACACCATGCCATGCACTCAAAATGATCCCTGCACTCCCAGAGGAAGGCTGGGGCAGGGAGATGCAAGTTCCAGCCCAGCCAGGCAACTGACCTATTTGGCAAGACAAGACCGCATCTCAAAACAATGTTAATAGGCATATTCATATTAATCATGTAAATATTCAAAAATTTAACATGGGCTGGGTATGCAGCTCAGTGTGAAGACTGTGGGGTTAAATTCAGTCTCCCAGGCAGGGGAGGATGGTTTGAATGACAGAATCAGATCCTGTCTCAAAACACCAAAAGAAAAAAAAAAAGATAATTCCCTGGCACCAGGTTGTGGTAGGGGAGACCTCCCTCCAGAAGCCAGGTGCAGTGCTCCACACCCAATATCTTTGCAGTGTGTTTGTTCGTGTTGGGGGTGGGGGGGTGTTGTTGAGACAGGCAGGAGGTTTATGAGTTCGTTCTTTCTTTCTTTTGTTCATTCAAAGCCACACACACAGACCCTGTGACTGTATTAAAAAACAGAGAGCGGAGTCCAGGGTCCCTGGAAGACGCCCCCACTTCTGTAGCACCCAGGCCATAGCAGGGAGAGACAGGAAGACCACAGGCTGGGGATATAGCTCTGCAGCACAGCACCTGCCTGGTAAGCATGATGCCCTGAGTTCAATTCCTAGTACAAAAATTGAATAGAAGAATAAATGTGTAAATAAATAAATAAATAAATAGAGCTAGGGATATAGCACAGTGGCATAAATGCCTACATGGCAAGTGCAAGGTCCTGAATTCAATTTCTAGTATCAAAAAATACATACATACATACATACATACATACATACAGGCAGGCTAGCTTGCCAGGTCCAGACAGAGGACATGGTCTGAGAGCTGAGACAGATCATACTGACCAACTGACAGATTGGTGGTACATGGCTGTGCACCTGGCAGGTGGGCAGGAGAAATGGAATCCATGGGAATCCATGGATGTTCTGTTTAGTGCATGACCAGAACCCAAAGCAGAAGGAAGGGATGTCCCTCTACCAGGAGGCTGGCTATCAGGATCTGACCTAGATCCCCAATCTTCCAAATGAGTGTGTGGCAAAGGTTTAAATAAATGAGACAAGTGGTATTAATTTAGGGCTTGAGGAGGATCAAAACCCTCTCGCAGAGTTCTTGACTCTGTGGCTATGATGAGGGCTAAGACAAAGAGCTTCTCTGGGCCACCCCTTTCTATCAGGTCCAAACAAAGAGTGGGGATACTGAGGAAAGCCCAGGAAATGAGCACAACCATGGGAGTCACTGCAGACTTGTCTAAGTAGTCAATTATGCCAATTTAGGAGAGCCCTCTCTCATCTCCAGGGTGGCATTTATGGAAGGAGACTGCAGTTGTGAAATGCCTGCAGCTGCTGTCTCTAGCTAATTCATGGATGTCTGAGCCAGGTGTCCTCAGGCAGCACCAGTGATTCATAGAAGTTCACTTACTAGGAATCAGCTCCCATCACTAGGCAAAGGGCCTAGGCCTAGGAAAGACTCAACAGATAAAACACAGAAAGCTGGTCAGTTCATTTTAAATCCTGCTCAGAGCTGCTTCTCAGGATAAGAGCAGCATCACAGCTTTCCAGGAAGAAGCGACAGACTTTCAACTGCCTCCTCAAGGACAGCTGGCCATCTCACTAGACATCTGCAGGCTGGAAGCCCCCCACCATGCCATCCTTCCACCCAGCCACACATCATCCTTGGATGCATAGACCACCTCCACTCCCCTTGGTCTTCCTGTCATAGCATGTCCCTCCTGGCCACGGGGGAGTTTCTCACTCTACCTGTGCTGTGACATACCCATCTGTCTGTCTGTCAGGCTGCCAAATGGATACCCAGCCTCCTTGTCACTCCACCACTCTTTTTGTTTCACCTCACTGAATCACACCAGACATGCTCCTATTTGTGTCTGCTGTCTGTGAATGTAACAGGATTGCACTTTCCCATTTGCACATCTTCAGTCCATCAGCACACATGCTAGACTGAGGGAGACTCTGCTATGGCCCCAGAAGTTCTCTCTCTGTCTCTTTCTCTCCCTTTCTCTCTCCATCTTTCAAAATATATTTATTTTCTTGAACAACGTTAGGGTCATAGTGATACAAAGGAGATCATAGTGATACAAAGGTCCTCGACTCCAAGCTAGCATGGGTATGCACAAAAGGCCAAAGCAGTCTCTGCATTGCTGTCAACACACCCACCCCAATATCCTGCTGCCTCCCAGACCTAGCTGTATTCCCGTTGTGCCCTAATCTCCTCCATCTCTGAGGACAGGGGGCCCTCAAGCCAGAGTTTCCCATTTAGGATGGCTGGTTGAGATGGGCTAGGTGAAGGACCACCAGACAATATCTCACTACCTTAAGATCCCATATCTATCTGCCCACCTGCCTGCCTGCTGGAGCCCACACAGCAGGATTCCTCCCACCATACCATGACAGTTGATGGTTGCTATGACATGACAATGACCTGACTGGAAAGAACCTGAAGATAGGCTCTGCCCAAATACCCAGGCAACATCTGCCCATTCCCTA
>PVLA01005669.1:128427-140733 GCA_004027455.1 Hydrochoerus hydrochaeris
TACAGGGAACAAAATCAGGACCTTGCACTTGCCAGGCAGTTGCTTATGCTGCTGAGCTATATCTCCGGCCCAAGCCCACCAGTCTTTAAGCCTCAGCTCCCTCTGGCTTCTCCAGTTCTAGGCCTAGATTGGAATCTTCTTCTTCGCCATTCAGTTAGCAGTCAGTCTTGCCTCAGCACCAGTTTCACAACCCCACAGCAGTGCCAAAAGATGACCCAGTGTGGGGTGTCAGAAATCTATAACAGAAAACAGACTGAATACATAGACTCCTCTTTGTTAAGAGTTTTCTGGTACAATAGAAAAGCAAAAAGTAAAATGAAAAGAAAAGAGAAAAGAACAGGTTTATCGAGGATGTGGAAAGGAGCACACAACCCATGGTGGTTGGGCTGTCTCTTTAGAAAGGATACAGAGAGGCAGAGGGTTATATGACTTCTGATCGGAAGTGGCTAATGGGGCAGGCACTGATGATGTGTGAAGAACTGATTGGAATTTTCTTTGCATGCAAACAGGAAAGGGAGTTCCAATTAGGGCTTAAGAAGAAGGAATAAGTTATAAGAATTACCACTTTGACCTTCTGCCATGTTAGACCACTGCCATAATTGTATAATAATTTATACTAGGGCAAGAACCTTCCATTCCCATTTTTGTATTGTTAGGAAAAGGGTGAAGATTCTCTCTTGCTACTTATTGCTGGACAGGGCATCATGTTGGGGTTTAGGAGGGTTGACAGAGTAGCAGTTGATGCCCATGTAGAAACCCAGTGTTTCAGCCAGGAAAAGGAGTTAATCATTGGTGAATTCTCACATCCTAGATTGGAGAAATAAAAAAACACAAAGTACTACGAGGAGGTAGGCCACTACCATAATTAAAGAACCCAAGAAAGGTAGAAGAAAAGATGCCCTTGATCCAAATGTGTCATTCCATCAGGGCCATGGTGATGAAGAATCTGAAAAATAAGCATGGAGTTGGGAGGTGTGAAGTTACAGGAGGCAATTATTCTCTCATCTGAAAGGGTAAAAGTGTAGGTAGGACTTGTGCTTGGTCTAGGGGTTGAACTGGAAAGAATAAGCATATGAAATGTAAGGCCTGACAGTTGAATCACATTTGGGAAATTATAAACTAAGGGTGGGGAGAGCTGTGGCTGCATGACTATAACTGAGATGAGATTCTAGACCCAGATGTGTCTCATGTTTAGAATGTAAGGGATCAGGAACCAAATAGGATAATAAAACATGACCTAGCCTGAAAGTTGTGGCTGTGGGGCCTTGGTGAGATGGAGATGGGAGATATGAGATGAGATGACCACTCAAGATATTTAGAGTCAGGGGAGTTAGGGTTAGCAGGGTACTGCTTAGCTTGAGTAATGTGGAACCAGGATGGCAGTCCAGGGACCTTGACCACCACTGGAGTTTCAGGAAATACCAGGTAAGGACCACTTCACTTTGGTTGTAGTCCTGTTGAGTGATATGAGAAATAAAAGATGGAGCATTATCTGACAGGATACTCTGAGGTAAAACAAACCTTTGAAAGATATTTTGTAACAGAACTTTAGTAACTATATCAGCAGTCTCTCTGGTTGTGGGAAAGGCTTATATTCATCCTGAAAATATACAGACAAATTAAGAAGATATTTGAGAGATTTGTGGTGGGGCATGTGTGTAAGATCTACCTGCCAGCCCTGACCAGGGGAGTGTCTGTGAAATTGATGAGTAGGAAAGGAAGGGGGTGGTATGTGTCAATAAGGAGAGGTTTTAACACAGAGAGGTGACAGGTGTGAGTAAGTTGCTGAGACCTGAGAGTATCTGGGTCAGTCCACATAATTACAAAGGAATCCTGACAATCAGGGTGTAAGGGGATGGCACAAAAAAGGTATCTTTAAGGGCTAGGACTGTGAAGTGAATGGTGGAGGGAGAGATATGAGAGAGCACAGTATAAGTGTTTGGTACCACTGGGTGAAATGAGGTAACAGCACCATTGATTACCCTAAGATCTTGTATCAGATGATAGGGCCCATTCGGCTTGAGTACTGGGAGAATGAGAGTATGGTAGGGTGAATGGATAGGTTTCAGAAAATCATTGTCTAAACAATGTTTGATTATAGGTTTAAGTCTTCATAAATGTTTGGGAACTATAGGATATTAGAGAATGCAAGGAAAAATTGAAGGATCCCTGAGACAAATTAAAACATATACAACATGGGTAGCATGGATGGGGTTGGAGGTGTCCCAAACTGTGGGATCAACAAGGTAAGAAGGGAGAGGAAGGAATGGGTTTATGGCACATCATGAAGGTGTTTGGAGGATGAGAGCTGTGGGGAGGCAGAAGGCAAAGGAGAAGTTAAGCTTTTGGAGGAGATCCCTACCTAAAAGGGGTGTGGCAACATGTTGGTATTAATAGAAAACTATGGGTAAAGAAGAGAGTTTGGAACCTGCACGGAATGGGTCCTGTTTGAAGAGGCTGTGTAGGTTGGCTGTCAACCCCCAAAACAGAGACTGGGGATTTAATATAATGGCCTGAAATCTCAGGAAGAATAACATATATGGCTTCTGTGTCCACAAGTACAGAGAGTGTCTTACCTGAGATCTCCAGTGAGACTTGGGGCTCTGAGAAGGATACCTTAATGTGGGCTGTGAATCCCAAGCCCCATCAATCTTCAGCAGCAAGTCCACATAGATCAGCCAGTGATGAATCTGGTGGTAATGAGATCTCTTGTGAGGGCAAGGAATTGGAAGATGGTTTACTCACTCTATGGTGGCTAGGACAGTTGCTCTTCCAGTGGCCCTTTAAATTGCAAAAGGGGCATTCTCTTGCCTAGTGTCCTTTTTTGTCACACTTAAAGTGTGGTCTGAGAGGAGCTCAGGTAGCTCCATTTTGTTTTGGTTTATCTGTTTTAGAGCCACAAGTGCCACTGCTAAAAGGTCAGATTGCTATATTTCTTCCTTTTGAGGTTTATCTCTGTTGTTGTGAACAAGAAAAGCCATATTAAGAAGGTCTCCCTGTGGTGTCTGAGGGCCAAATTTAGCCTTTTGTGTTGGGATTTGGCCTGCAGTGGGAGGTATCTGTCTCCTCCGAGGTCACAAGACATCTGGCCCTCTGTGCTAGCTCCTTTGAAGTCCTAGCCCTATCTGACTGCCTATAATATTTTTAACTGACTCAGCATCCTGTACCATTTTTCCCTCTGATAAAGTAACCCATACTGTCATGAGGAGTAATGGGTGATGAACTATCTGGCTTTTTCAGGTTGAAGGGGTTTGAAGTTGTTGAACAGCAGTCAGGGATACACTGCAGAGATTTTAACTAGTGGCCCTCAGTAGATAGCAGGCATTTTCATCTTGTTAGGCATACAGCTTTGAGTCTAGAGGAGAAAAAGGCAAAGGATCAATTAAATATGCAGAGGCCAAATAACAGAATCAATAGGATAATTATGAGTATATTTTTGCTAATGGCTTCCCATAAGGAGGATAAGGATAAGATCCTGGGAATTCTAGAAACTGACATGTCATTGATTTATCATGTACCCATTTAGTTTTTATGATTGTATAAGTAACTCCTGTGCTATTAGAGTGCCTAATGCCATCTGATTTTGGAGGACTGCCTGTTTTATTAATGTTACCTTTTTTATTTAGGAGACAGATCAGCTGCAGCATCATTTCAGGCCTGTTGAGTGTAGTTAATTATGGCCTCAATATGTGTCATAAAACCTTTTTCTGGAAAAGATCTGGTGGATCCCAGTAAAAGGAATCTAAAAGGAATTTAGCATATTTATTATTGTTTTTATCTGTATGATGCCTTGGGATTTGGCACCTTTTAGGCAAGAACAAACTTTAATCAAAGCATGTATAATCAAGGTATATATACAAAGGCATGCATAATCAAAGCATGACAGTAGGGCTGACAGTTAACTTTAAAAATAGCTTTTAGGTTATAGCAATTATAGTCCTTTGGTTCTTATGTCCTTTTTTTGATGTATATCACGTAATATTTTGTTTTAAAATTATTATTTATCTTGTGACCTCATGTTGGTTTGATTTGAATCTCTTGGAGCATGAGAAAAAGGCAGATGTCTGGATCTGAAAGAAAATGTTTATCATCATAAACAATCTCTCTAATGGAAACATATTTGCAGTAGAAAATGGCCACCAGAGGGCATTTGATTACTAGCTGTGGTTTTAACACTGATCTACAAGCTAAGCTAGCTCAGAACTATTACCATTTATAGAAGAGGCTTTTTGTCAAAGATAAGGTGGCTGAGTATGTTTATGGTTGTGTCTGCATTTTCTACTCTGTTCCATTGATCCTCAGATTGATTTTTTTGACAGTACCATACTGATTTTATGATACTAGCTTTGTAGTATAATTTAAAGTCAAGGATTATGATGCCTCCTGCCTTGCCTTTGTTGCCCAAAGGATTGCCTTTGCTATTCTATGTCTCTTGTGGTTCCAGATGAATTTTATGAATGTTTTTTCTAGATCTTTGAGGTATGTTAATGGTATTTTGATTGAGATTGTATTAATTAAATCTATATATATTGTTATTTTAAATGTTGACACTGAGTCTCACTATTTTCCTCAGACTGAACTTGAACTTGTGATCCTCTTGCATTGGCCTCCCAAAGCAGTATGTGATCACAGATGTGGATCACTAAGTCAAGCTAAGATGCACTCCTATATCCCAAGATCACAAGGGCTTGGTTAAACTAAACATCATTAACTATTGGTTTTCATGTAAAGAAATTTGCAAATTTGTGTGTATGAGGGCCAGTCTTAAAGACATCTTTGAATTCTTCTGCTCTAGGTAAATGTTTGTAAATTTGAGATTAATTGTATATGTTGTATGTTTTTTGAGAAGCACTCTTTCCTACCAGGTTCTAAGTAGGGAATCTCAGGCTACCTTAATTTCCTGAGCAGGATAAAAGTCCATTCCTTCTTGTCACCAGTCACTCTAAGTAAGCTCCTTCCTTTTTACTAATGGGGTGGCTTGGTGTGCTACTTCTTTATGACATCAGGATGGTGACTCATGATGAAAACTAAGAACACATAATGTGGACAGAATACACTGCACTGCAGTGTATAGTGCAAGGACTGGACTCTGAAACTGTCAGGATTGTGCTAACTCTGGGGTTTGTATTAAAAATCAAGCTCATAATTTTCTATGGAGAGTTACTCAGTGTTCAGCAAACAACATACATTAGAATTTGAAAGAGAAACTGTGAAAAGCTGAAGGTCAGCTGTCCACTGACTGGGCAGGTATAGATCTCTGCTCAAATCTGAACCTGTAAATAAGAGAGAAGTTTGACCCTGTGAGGATGGCTGAGCAGGGTGTGAGCATGACCCAGATTGAAATTCCCTGACTTCTCTTATTGTCCTGTATCACTCCTGGCAGTACAGTATCTTGGGTGACACAGGCAGCATGAATGGTATGTCAGAATGTTGTACTCTAACTCTTAGCACTGCCATTCTGTTCTATATGCACCATGCCCCTTGACCTTTACAAAAGAGAAAACAGGATGTCCCATTTCCTCAGGAATGCACAGCTGTGGGCCCCCCACATCTTTATGGTTTTTTTCCCTTTATAAACCACCCCCAAATCTTAGCCCAGTTGCACAGCAGTGTGAATTCCACCCTCATGCTGTGTTGCTGGATACCAGCCTAAATAAAAAATAACAAAGTGCTCTTTTTCCTCTAAGACGTCTTGGCCTTTTTTATTCTTTTTGCCTTTTTACAATTTTCATTTTATTTTGGGGTGCCACCTTTTGGGGTACAACATTTGGGGGCTCTCCAGGATTAACCCCAAGGACCCTCAAAAGGGCCCCCCTTTTTCTTTTCTCAAGTCATTTCACTGGGTTGGTACTCTATAAGTATCTTTTTTATGTATGCTCTTCCTTGGTTCATTTGTATTTTGGTGCACATTTACATTTGGTAGAGGAGCCTAAGTGCTCTTTCTACACCAGAGCGGGATGCCCTCTGGGTTTGGGGGCATTTTGCCCATTGGTATGGTCGGGTATTTACCCGTTCATAATTTGTACGGTTGGGTATTGGAATTTACCCGTTCGTAATTTGTATGGTCAGGTATTGGAATTTACCTGTTCATAGTTTGGGAACCAGGAACTGCTTTTTGCTCAACTCCATTCCAGAGAGGGGATGGAAAAGGGTGTGTGTGCATTGTTGGTGTTTTTGTATCTCCTGTGTTGCCTTATTGTGTGTGTGCTTAACCGACCATTTTCTTACTAGTCACCATGGGACAAAGATCTTCATCTGTGCCTTTAACTCCTCTAACTCTAGTTCTTAATCATTTTAAGGAATGTAAGCAAAGAGCCCAGGGATATGGAGAACCTGTTCATCTCGTGAGACTTCGCATGCTTGCTTCCTTGGAGTGGCCTCGCAGAGTCCCTGAATGGCCATCTGTCGGTAGCTTTGACATGACTATCGTGGAGGAAGTCCAGAGATACATGTTCGGCCCTCCGACTCATCCTGACCAGATTGTCTATATACAGATTTGGATTGATCTTATTTTTGATTCTCCTCCTTGGTTAAGGAAGTTTCTTAAGGTTTCCAGGCAGCAGCCCAGTAACCCTCTGTTGCTGGCACCACTAAGAGAAAAACCAAAGCCTACACCATCTGCCCTACTGGTCCTACCAGAGGGAGATGTGGAGGAACTGCTACCGGCCCCTTACTGCCTGCCAGCTCCACACAGGGCACCACCAGCACTGCTGGAAGAAGAGGAACCTCCTTGTTGTCTGCTGAGCCCTATCTGGACCAGCATCCGACCACGCCCAGAGTCACCAGACTCCTCCTGCACAGCCCCCACTCCCACGCTGTGCCCCTTGTAGGAGATGCCCAACTCTATAAATCCTGAAGCCCCCATTTTTGTTTATGTTCCTTTTTCTACTTCTGATCTATATAATTGGAAAGGGCAAAACCCACCCTCCTGCAAAGACCCCCAAGGTATCATTACTTTAATAGAATCCATTTTCTCCACTCATCGTCCCACCTGGGATGATTGTCAGTAGATACTGTGGGTGTTATTCACCACCAAGGAGAGAGCACATTCGGGCATTGGGATGAAGGGCAGTGCTGGATCCAGATGGAAATTCGTCCTTGGACCCAGATCGCCTGAACCAGAGTTTCCCTTTGTCTCAAACTGACTGGAACCCCAACACCACGGAAGGTAGGGAGGCTCTAGCCCAGTATCACCAGTTGTTCCTTAGACCCCTCAGAGGTGCCACCAAGAGACCCACAAATCTGTCCAAGGTTTTAGAGGTAAGACAATTGGCTAATGAATCTCCATCGGGTTATCTTGAGCGGTTATTGGAGGCCTATCATATTTATACACCCATAGACCCGGTTGTGCCTGAGAATGCAAGGGCCATTAATATCGCCTTTGTTATTCAATTGGCCCCAGATGTTTAAAAAAAGTTGCAAAAGCTTGAGGGATTTGAAGGGATGCCCCTTAGTCAGCTCATAGAAATTGCTCATAAACTATTTGATAATCAGGAAAGTTGGCAGGAGATCAATGGTAAAAAGGTAACCAAGGTGCTGGAAATCTTAAGTACAAGAGTTATGCCTCCAGATAGCAATGACAAAGATGACAAAAGAGGCAAGGAGTGCTCTCTACTAGATAAGGACCAATGTGCTTATTGCAGAGAAAGGGGACATTGGCATAGAAATTGCCCCAGACTAAAAGCAAAAAGAGAAAAAGATGCAAAGATTCTATTATCCCAAGATTGAGGGGGTCAGGGCTCTGCTGCCCCCCTAGAGCCCAGGCTAACCTTACAAGTGGGGGGCCAACCCACTGATTTTCTGGTAGACTCGGGAGTTGCTCATTCTGTTTTGATACAGCTATTAGGGATTCTGACAAAAACAAAAAAAACTGAAAGTATTAGGAACCACTGGTACTGAAAAGGTCTATCCAAAACTGCAAGCCTGGCTTGCCAGACCTAGACAGAAGACTATCTCTCATGAGTTTCTCTGGGTGCTGGAGTGTCCGGATCCCCTTTTAGGGTGGGACCTTTTACACAAACTAAAGGTCCAACTCAGTTTTGAAGCAGCAGCTCCAACTGTGACGCTAGGCTCTGAAGCATCTGATGAAATCCATAGCACAAAGGTATATGCTCTCTATCCTGAAGGGGAAGGACACCTCTTGCTAGAAGAACCTAAGGTGTTAGGTGACAACACGCTCCTGAAGTGCTGAAAACAGGAGATCCCTAACATCTGGGCAGAAGATAATCCCCCAGGCCTAGCGATACATCAGATTCCCTTGGTCATACAGCTCCTCCCACAGGCAACCCCAATATGGCTAAAGCAATATCCTATAAGTCTGCAGGCACACCAAGGCATTGCTAAGCATATAGCAAGGCTAAAAGAATGTAATATCTTACAACCTTGTGTCTCTTCCTGGAACACTCCTTTATTGCCTGTCCAAAAGCCCAGAACCCAAGATTACCGACCAGTGCAGGATCTCCGAGAGGTAAATAAGCAAGTTGTGACTCTCTACCCTACTGTGCCCAACCCCTATACATTACTAAGCCTGCTAAGCCCAGATAGAACTTGGTACTAGGTACTGGACCTGAGGGATGCTTTCTTCACCCTGCCCATCGCTCCAGTAAGCCAACCCATTTTTGCCTTTGAATGGACTGATCCTGTGTCAGGAGTGTCTGAGCAACTAACTTGGACATGCTTACCTCAGGGATTTAAAAATGCACCCACCCTATTCAATGAGGCCCTTGCTAGAGATTTCATGAACTATAGAGAGGAGTACCCTAATGTAACACTGTTGCAATATGTTGATGACCTCCTGATAGCCACTGATTCTCATGAGAACTGTATAAGTGCCACTGAGGCCCTTTTTTGGACTCTAAGTAAGCTAGGATATAAAGTCTCTGCTAAAAAAGCCCAGCTCTGTGGGCAATGTGTGACCTATCTGGGGTACCAAATTCATGAAGGAAAAAGGACTCTGTCCTCTCAAAGAATACAGGCTATCTTACAGATACCTGTTCCCAAGACAAAAAAAAAAAAAAAAAAAACCAGGTGTGAGAATTTCTGGGAGCTGTAGGGTATTGCAGGCTTTGGATTATTAATTTTACAGAGGTGGCACAACCTCTCTATGATGCTTTAAAGGGGATTACACAAGACCCCCTAAAATGGACTGAGACTCAAGATCAGGCCTTCAGTCAGCTCAAGCAGGCCCTTACTGAAGCACCTGCACTGGCTTTGCCTGACCTACACAAGCCCTTCTTTCTCTATGTTGATAAAAAAAAAGGTACATAGCTAAAGGAGTATTAACTCAAAACTTGGGACCTTGGCAATGTCCAGTGGCCTGTCTCTCCAAGAGACTTGATAATGTGGCTGCTGGGTGGCCTCCTTGTCTGCAAATAGTAGCTGCAGTGGCCTTATTGGTAAAGGAGGCTCAAAAGTTGACTTTTGGACAGAAGCTTATTGTTGTTCCCTCACACTCCCTGGAAACTCTAATCAAGGCCCCGCTGAGCTGATGGCTGTCCAATGCCAGGATTATGCATTATCAGGCCCTACTTCTAGACCCTGCCTCCAATGGTTACAAGACAAATGCAGCATTGAATCCTGCTATGTTGCTGCCTGCTGATGATCCTTCCACGCCTCTCCATGACTGTTCTGAGGTAATTGTTCACCTCCAAAGTCTCCAACCAGATTTGACTGATGAGCCCTTGCCTGGAACCCCCTCATACTTTTCTGGCGGAATAGCTATATCCATCAAGGTAAGAGAGTCACAGGTGCAACAGTTACTACTGAATCCCAAGTTTTATGGGAGCAAGCCCTGGAGCCAAGTACATCTGCTCAAAAGGCTGAGCTTATTGCTCTCACAGAGGCTCTCAAACTGGCAGAAGGAAAGCAGGTCAATATTTATACTGACAGCAGATATGCATTTGCAACAGCCCATGTCCATGGGACCATTTATCAAGAACAGGGTCTATTGACCTCTAGGGGACAAAAGATCAAAAATGCCCCCCAGATACTTGATCTACTGGCTGCCATCTGGATGCCAGAAAAGGTTGAAATTATACATTGTAGGGCCCATCAAGAGGGAGATGATCCTGTTATAAGGGGAAACAACTTGGCAGATGCCACAGCCCGAAAGGCGACTATAAAATCAGTGGGGACTGAGATGGCCCCGACATTATTGTTGATTCCCCCCCCACTTTGTTGGAACCTGTGTATACTCAAAAGGACCTCCATCTAGCAACCCAGCTCCAAGTCAAGCCTTATATCCCTGGAGGCTGGTATCAGCTGCCTGACACGTGAGTCCTATTGCCAGAGGCACTTGGGAGGGAACTTATTCAGCAGGCTCATAGGTTAACTCATTTGGGAGGATCAAAAATGGCTGATCTCTTCTGGGAATGGTATTTTATTCCTCAATTGTCAAGGCTTACCCAAGCTGCAAGCCTTAGATGCCCACAATGCCAAGTGGTAAATCTGAAACAATAGCTGCTGATTGAGACAAAGCGTTTTTGAGGAACCATGCTAGGAGAACATTGGGAAACAGACTTTACTGAAGTGGGAAAGCCAGGGCTACAAGGACATAAATATTTGTTGGTAATGGTAGACACTTTCACTGGCTGGGTAAAAGCATACCCTACCAGGTCAGAGTCAACTCTCATAGTAGTAAAAAAACTCTTATATGAGATTATACCCCAATTTGGCTTGCCTTTATCTATGGGATCCAATAATGGCCTGGCTTTCATAGCCCAAGTGACCCAAAAACTAACTCAGGCTTTACAGATTGATTGGAAACTTCATCGCATGTACCGGCCTCAAAGTTCAGGACAAGTAGAAAAAATGAACCAAACTATAAAAACAGTAATAACCAAAATGGCCTTGGAAACTGGTGAAAACTGGGTGAGTCTCCTTCCTTTTGCCCTCTTGCACATGTGTTGTACTCCTTATATTGCTGGAATTTCCCCATTTGAAGCCCTTTGTGGGAGGCCTCCACCCCTCATCCCCAAAATCTCTGAAGAGAAATCAGCTGACTTCTCTAATCAGGACCTTATTAAGTCCCTACAGGCTCTCCAGCCTATTTTGACTGCAGTACACCATTTGTTCAAGCAACACCACTCCACATTAGAGACCACACCAGGGAATAGCTGCCCTGCCGCTGAGCCAGGAGCATTAGTTCTCATCAGGCAATACCACCCAGAATCCCTCCAGCCTTGTTGGGAAGGACCCTATACTGTAGTCCTCAGTACCCCAACTGTTGTCAAAGTCACTGGAAAGACAACCTGGATCCATCACTCACACATCAAGCTGGTGCCAACATCTGATGAAAACCACACTCTAGATAAGTGGACTATGCAGCCCTCTAAGGACCCTTTAAAGCTTAAGATAACCAAATGTTCCTAATATTGTTGCTTGTTTGTAGCATCCCACTGGGAGCCCCATGAGCTCCCACTCACAATCCTGTTCGTGGAACTTGGTTAATAACTGACTATAATACTGGTGAGATGTTGACAACTAATGCAACTGTCTATGGTGTTGTAACCTTAGACCTCTGTGTTTTACTAAATAGGGCTCCCTCTGATGGCTCACGACTACTTAAACAGGCGCTTACTCAGAGCTCCCATCCTGAGCCTGATTATTATTGTGGCAACTTAGATAATCAGAAAAGGTTACAGTCCATTCCATGGTATATTTGCCCTAAGACCCAATACCAGCATGGGGTGCCTGATGTTCATAATTCACAATACTGCTCATCCTCCCCCGAAAAGGAGTTTTTCTGCTACTCTTGGAAATGTGTCACTATATCAAACTGGAATGGGGGAAATGCGGATGAGCACCTCTGTCTAACTCGGACCACCCCTTCTAATTGTACCCTTAATGCAATTTAATGACTCGTAGACCAAAGTTTCCCACTAGTAACATCTGGAAACAAGGGCTACATTATGGAATTAAGTTGTGGACCTATGGGTACAACCCTGGCAATGCTTTTGCCATACAGTTTATACCTGGCTGCAGCGCCCTTTTCCATCCATGTGGCATCCTAGTCCATCCACGCCTTGTGACAAGGTCCATGGGTGGAGGAGAGCGCTTCAAGGAATCGCTTCTCCAGGAAAAGGACACCGCATGTGGGAATTGGGTGCGGGGATCTTGGAATGTTTTGTACTGATAATTGTAATTTGTGTAATTCACATATATATATTTTCATGTAATACTCAATATGAAATAGAAAATAGAAACTCCAGAGGAGTTACTAGAAACCCTCTAGATAACCCCTTTGTGAAAACTAATTGTGAAATTTTACCTTCTGTGAGTAGTATGAGAGAGTTTATACAAAAGCTT